>JAZHYW010033849.1:0-172220 GCA_037355805.1 Ixodes ricinus | reverse complement strand
CTGATAGTATTCCCGAGGAATTGCCTCCTCCGTTCGTGTGTGCTAATTCGACAATTTTATTTGACACTTTTTTGTTAACAGCAACCCTTCACTGCTTTTGTTTTGCACCTCGTAAAGCTTAAAGGGTCATAAAACGATATCGGGTTGGAATGTTCATGACTTTTCCGAGGCGTACTGGTCTTAGTCTAACCCAAGACTCGCACAGGCCGCCACTGATTCAGAAGCTTCTTTGTCGCGGTGAAATTGCGAGGCTAAAATGAAACTATTTCTCTTAGTCTTGCCTTCGAAAAGATTGATGTCGTAATTGTGGGATCAAACCCACCCACCTGACGACAGTCGAGCGCAGCTCATGGATTGGACAGGAGGACTGCGTGAGTTCTGTACATCGGATCGTAACAAGCAATGCATCGGCGGACACTTGGGTAGTGGCTCGTGTCCAACCACTGCGGTGATGAGAATAGCCGATCTCTAACAATGCCTGGAGCTCAGCACGCGTTTTCTTTCTTTCCAACCTCAGCGCGGGGTATGATTAACGTTGGCGGCATAAGACAGGCACCAGGCCACGTGGCCGCTTCTGGCTCCGAGTTGAGGGAATGAACGATGCTCATATTCCTCTAATATTTTGGCGACTGCCATTGCCTTGAAAAAAGAACAAAGCCAAGTTCAATCAGTTATTAACGTTAGGGAGTGATCCTGAGTAGAATTTAGTGATGTATAGAAATCTTTTTATAGTTTCTTTAAGCAAAATACAGAGGGGGTCGAAACTTGGGCAATAACTTGAGAACGACGCTCGTGTGAGACTTACAGCGACTGCCAACGTTCGGCTGTCCCTCTGAGGTCACTAAAATCTTTTTTTTTTAGGTATTCCTTCCGTACACACATGTAGTTCTATGTAACGTCATATGAATAAGTCGCATTTAGTCATTTCAATGCTTCTATTCTCGGGGACACCTTTCGGATGCAGTTCAGCAACAACGAAAAAATGTTTGGGTGCCTCAATGATGTAAAATTGGTCTTCCAACATTTTTTTGCACTTTCAATAAATACTGTTAAGAAGTAATTCCTGACATTGATAGCTTCCGAAAACATCCGTCAGTTTTCCCCTCCGCGCAAAAACAGATGCAGAAAAAATAAAGGAAAGAGACAGCTGTCGATCCCCTCCTCAACTCGCAATTTGAACAAGCGGCCACGTATCTGACGCTAATTGTATTCCGTCAGTGTTCATCATAGTCATGCCCTAGGCGGCTAGGGTTTGGAAAGCAAAAGCTTGGGCTGAGCTTCAGATATTTTTAGAGTTGGGCTATTATCATATTTAATTGACATGAGCCGTTACCCGAATGTTTGGCGACGCTGATTGTCATGAGCCCGAGCACTCGACTAGGGGTTATGAAAATCGCTTACGTCACGGTGTCACGTGACTCTCGGTGCAAAATCGTGATGTCATGTTACGTCACGCTGTCAACAAGGCTAATACATCTAGTGACTTCCTCAAATTAAATCGAGTTGACGCAGTGAGTCACATGACGTCACGAGGTCACGTGACATTACTTGACATGTATTGACACCATGACGTCAAGTGACAACGTGACACATGGTTAATCATAGTGCCAATACAAAAGCGCCACGAAAACCCACAATTTACCATACGTTGCAATTCTGTATATGACGATTTGGTCAATAGATAGAAATACAGCCGCCAATTTTTTATTCCCATATTTTCATTTTGTGATACTAACAAAAAATAAAAAATAAAGTACCTTGAACCGTTTTGAACCGGTTACCGTTATATTTTTTTCGGTTCGGTTCCGGTTCAGTTCCAAGATGGCGGCGAAGATTTCGGTTCGGTTCAGTTCCGGTTCGGAGGAAAATAACGGTTCTGTTCCGGTTTTCGGTTCGGTTCGGTTCCGGTTCGACACCCTGATCAGACTACCGGATCGGCTATTGTGCGCGCAAAATGAACTTTTGTGAATGCAAGTGTAATTGGTGATACCACGTAACAAAGCGGCATGTTATTCCCTTCAGGGCTATGTACCGAGTCGCTCATATAGAACGCTGGTTAACGACGGTATCCCTCGCTGCGTACTTTAGCACCTCCTCACTATACTCAGCTTGGATGCTCTAGTTTGGGTGTAATCGAGAGATATATGAAAATTTCCACTAAATCCGGTGTCTTCCTATGTTTCGGGATATGAGCGTTTAGTTGGAGCCCTCGTCGGTCAACAAGAACAAATCTAAAACTCGGAAACAAGCGGAAAAAAAAGCGTGAACGTCTGTTTCTATATTGTTCATGAAGAATATACTATGATCTGCAATGGGCACTGTTTGGGTTTTACAACACAAAGTTCGCGCTTTTATTGCTATTTATTTAGCTTAGTACTAAATCAGAAACGAGGCTCATGCATTTTTGTTGTGCGTTATCGGAAGCTCGAGGACTGGTCGCGGCCAGGAAGTATTTCTTTTATGCTTGAATGCCGGTGACATGTCGACAGGCGATGCAGCATTCGATCTCAGAAAACGATAGCCAGACGCAAACGGTGAAGGGTGGGAGACCGGAGCAGGGGCGGACGCAGGCATTCAGGTATTTCTCGGGGGAGGGGTCAGGTGTTGGTCAGCGTATCATGTTTAAGGCGCCCCCTCCCCCTTTCACGTTTTCACGCCCTAAATTTTTACACATGCATGAATTCAAGAGGGGGTCAGGACATCCGGACTCCCCCCCTCCTTCCCCTTCCCTTTAAATCCGCCCCTGTGCCGGAGAGACGTACAGTAGAGGAGGTTCAGATAGGCGGTCGCGCGCTTCGAATTCTCCGTTTGTCTTGCTCAAGGTCGATACGCCACGCGTCGTGAGAATCGGGAACTAAAACAGCATGTCCGGAGAAAGCTGGCCACAATACGGTATGCATAGCTTGCAAGTGTCGCCATTGCTGGGTACTGACGGTTACTTCTACTTACTGGTTTCCTCCAACAACAACCTCTGCCGTGCGAAACGGGTCCAATATATCGTCACGAAGAAAACATGAGTCTACTTCTTCTCCGTTGATGAACGATACTGATGTTAACAAACAACTGTTTATTTAAGCGATAGGATATAAAATCTTTTACAACTGATATGGCCAATTCGTCAGTAAATGTTGGGGGAATAATCCTAACCTCTGGCGACTTCCCCTGCCGTCCTCCTTGACCACACACACCCTCAGCGGGGGCCCCGACCACAGCCAAACTCGACAAACAAGGTTCCACACAAAGGCGGGCGAGCCGAACTCCTCCACAGCCGTAAGGGGTCCCAAGTTTGCGAGCTAGCGGGCGGACGGCTCCACAGCCGAAGGGGGTCGGACGTGCAGGTTGGTTTCCAGAGGCAGGGAGATGGACAAGGCTTGGTATCCGGGAGCCAAGTTCTTTACGGCCCCTCGGTGGCCGCTTATATTGAGTTCAGCAGCATTCTGGGGTCCTCCAGTCCACCAATCAGAAAGATTCGGAAGGACCAATCAAGAGGGGTTTTCTTAGCACCAATCAAAAGGCTCGGAGCCTAAGCAAATACTAACATTCCAAAAACAAGCGCATACACAAGAAAGAACACATTCCAAACGAAGCTCACAAGGGCAGTCATAAACAATAGAAAGCACCTTCGTACGTAGACAGAGAAGTTATACATACACAGAGCAAAACCACCTCCGAAGTAGAGATCCCAAAAGCAGACATGCACAAGACAAAACGTTTCCAACGCGGGGTTCTGTAAACTAAGTGTAGCGTTACAGCGTTCACGTTCTCCCCCATTTGGGGCCCCCGACTCCGGTGGGATCCAACAGCCGTCCCGTGGAGACGGAAAGAACTCTCGGAGAAGGCAAAAACATAAAGTGAAGCTAGACTAAACACTCGCGCGAGCAAAACTTCGCGACAATATACGAGGGCTGAGTCAGCGTTTGACGTGAACTCGGCTCGGCTCGTATTGGATACGAGTGCGACGTCAGCGTTCGGCGAAGACTCGGATCCAATCACGCGCTTCGTGTCCGAGCAATGGCGCCCCCTGGGCAATGAAGTTTGGTTCGACAAGTGGCGCCATCTTATGAGAGATTTTTGCAACGCAGAGACGTCTCTCGGTCGCAATCGTTGGACCCGGTCTCGAGCTCGAACGTCCGAGTGCCCTGGGGAACTCTGACGCACAGCTCGGGTCCAATCGTTCGATGGTTAGGCCTTCCCAAAGCTGCCAATTTTTGCCACCAGCCGCGCTGACTAGCAGCCGACCAACGTTACTAAAACCCCAGTTGGGAAACTCGCCCTCCAAACCTGGACCGCTGGCGTCCACCCAGACCGAGCTAAATACGATAACAGCGCCACCCTTTAGCGACGAGTTGAAACATGAAAGCTGCTTTATAGAGATGGGCCTGCGAGATGGCGACACCGGCCCTTGCCCGACTCGACGTGCAGCCGTGCAGTTCCCAGAGTGGACGTTGCGGGAGAAATGGCGGCGTTGCGATCGCCATTAGCTCGGTTCTCGAGTACGGATCGGAGCCACTTTTTTAAAGCAGGCTCTATGGCAGTTTCCCAACTGAGGAATTCTATACTCCGTTTCACCTTAAGTTGTACCGCAGCGAAGGCTAGAAGCGCGAGCTCATAGCGTTGGCAGCTGCCCTTGGTGCACGAGAGCTTGTGCCGCCGAGATGTGCCCCAAAACAAGGAGCTCTCGCTTCTAGCCTTTCCTGCGGTACATCATAAGGTGAAACAGAGTATAGTAACGTTGCAGCCGACCGACGAGGCTATGGTGTACTAGAATAACGAGGCGCCTCCTGTTCACCGCCCTGGGGCCATGTTGCTTGATGAACTTATGAAAAGGCTCTATTACGATGCAAGAAAGGAGACCAGAAAGTTAAATTTTTTTTATTTGCTAAATAATATATTTTTATTTGCAGTTTTTTTATTGTGAAACTTCTCTGGAAAGCCGTTGTGCGCGACAGCTTTGTTCCTAAGGCACTTTTAGAGAAAAATTCGCTTTTGCTAAGTGACCCACATTATGAAAGATCCGTTGGCCGATGCAGTCTATGCGGTGGTGCGAAGCGCACTTTGGCCAAGGGCACTTTAGTTTCAGGGTGAATAGAACGAAGGTACATTTATATCCCGACTCCAAGCAAGTGGGCCAGGCCAAGGCGAATCCGGTACAGCCGCTTGAAACTGCGCTTCGACGAATGGGTCTTTAATAATGTTGGAGACTGTGCATCGTTGCACTCTACCGTCGAACGGGACCCGTAGGGGAGCCATCGGACGCCTGAGCTGGGCGAGTGGTTGCCGGAATTCATCGGTCACTTTCAGCTGGTTTCACAGGATGACGATGTTATACCCGTACAGATTTACTAAAGTTCGAGCACCAGATATGTTCCAATTTATCGTAGAATGTCCGATAAAAACAGTCTTAATTTTTTTTTTTCACCCTGGGTTTGTGGAACATGGAGCTTTTGAAACACGCTCGATGTAGTGTCGATGTTGCACGATAGTTTGCCGAAGGATAATATTCTTTGTCATAAAGCTCTTTGTCGTAAATTTTCACAACTTTTTAGCATAGTACATGATGGACTTCGCTGCCTTCTACGGCGACTGGTTTTCGTTTTAGACACTGAACGTGCTTCGAAAAAGAGCGTTTTCCCTCGTCTAAATGGACGGATCGACTGATTGACGTTTCCCTATGCATATGAGCGCTGCAAACGGGGCTTTGTGCCGTGCATTCCCAGTGTGACACGTGTGGACGGTAAAAATTGTCGTTAAATAATTATTTTTCTGTGAAGATTTTTACGAATTATTTTTTTTTTTGCGTCTGTATGACGATAGTTCAAATATTAACAATAAATAAATAAATGGGGTTCTACCTAACTACTGAAACACGGGCCGTGTTTCAGTTGTTCTTGGCTGCGATCAAAGCCCTCGTTTAAAAATATTGAAACTAAAAAGAAATAATAAAAAAAGAGGCGGTACGGCATGGTACTTCTGCTTTATCGGCGACGCAGCTCTTGGCTTCGTCTGCGGCACGTCCAAAGAACCGCACAAAGAAACGTGTGACTCGGCACTTCCGCTATCTTTCAAGGCCCCAAGTTTGAAAAAATCGCCTTCTCCGGTATGCACGCGTTTCTACTAACACCGGAACGTATTCAACCCCTTCGAGGCATATCGTGGCTAACGAGCCACGATAGGTGGGAGCCTCTACAACGTGAAGTTGGCTAAAGTGATATCTGCTTGTCGTGTGACGCTATTCGATCACGTGGCACATTTTGAAGGCTCGTCAAACCCTTCACAGTTCCGTTTCGCGTTTGTTTCGTCCGTTCTACGTCCAAGTTGTTCGCACGCATGCAGTTCAAAGGCAGCTACTAGATCACATTCCTGCCACTGTCCGGCCGACTGGATGTTCCAGACGAAGCCAGCTCGAGGCTAGTTCCTGAAGATCTTGACGTTCTGGTACGAGTCTGCGGGACTCGTGAGCGTGGACGCCGTGTTGGCACGGCTGGCGTCGCTCTCAGTCGGGCTGCTCCGAGACCACGTCTGCACCGACGAGCCACTGGAAATGTCCCTCACGGCCGTTGTGAGTCCAACTTTTGTCATCAGCTTCTTTCGGACCTGTAACCGAGGGAGGAAAAAGCGCTGTTGGGTCACTTCACACACGGTTTCGGCGCGGCGACGTCACGGTGGACCTATTTCACACGACGACACCAAGCGGTTGAAATCTCGGCGGCGAAAGGCGATCAACATGGCGCCCTGGCGAGATTCCGAGCCAGAAGGACGTCACCTGAAACCGCCCTACACTGAATAGAATTCATCTAGCGCTTTAGGTCGGTCAAGGGCCGTCCAAACAGGCTACAACAAATGCCCTGCACAATAAAAAAATCTTTCAGTTTTTCCACCCTGGAGAACAAGGAAGACCAGCGGAGCCGTACAATGAAAAGTAATGGCCGGCAGCAAGTCGGCAAGCCAGAGTGGAAGGCTGCCGCCATCTGTGAGCGACGACGGCAACCAGATACGTGGCTTGCCGCCGTCGCTCATAGATGGCGGTAGGTGTCCAGAGTTCAGTGTCTTCATTTCTTTGCAGGGCACACAATCCCGGGGAAACTATCCATTAACAGCTCCGCTAGTAAACAAGGAAACGTGCCAAGGCGGACCGGATTTGGAGGGAAACCTCCACTTCCGGTACAGCAAAATGCTGTGACTGCAGAAGAATTCCGTCCGGGTTGGAGAGCCCTTTAGACAGCCTGGAAGCCTTTACCTGGTCCTCGGTGCTGATCCTGAGCGTGATGACGAAGACGCCCAGCATGATGCTGGACACGGAGAAGCAGACGAAGAGACCCCTGGTCTTGTGCTGCTCGGCGGCGGCGCCCGTGGCCCAGGAGAGCGTGGTGCTCGCAAGCAGGATCAGCGAGGCCCACTTGGACGCCAGCTGGGTCCTGCGTTGTTCGGGGTGTCCACGGTGGGTGAAACCATGGAGGTACAGTGCGGGACACAGTAAGCAAGAACCATAGATCTCTGCGCGCTTTCGCCGTCTTCCTGTCAGGGTTGATATACCATTACGTTTAGGACATTTGGTTTTAGGGTAAAACCCGATTTCCACTATATTTACACCTTAAACATGTTCCTTTTCTTTTTGTGAAAATCGGGTAAAACTTGATTTTCCCATTTATTCGCAACAAACGTTCCGCCATTTTCACTTTTTCGTTTTTTTTTCTTTTTTTTTTGCGTTGTAGAAATTACGGAAAACTTGTTGAAAGCGCGCATGACAGAAGCAACCCAAAACATATTTAAACGATACTCTCTAAGGATTTTTATTTCGCGATGGCAGTTTTGATGAGAGAGCGCTACCCCAGAGTCTAGACCACCGAATGCCGCGCCGACACTGCTGTGCGTTGCAAACGGAAGCTTTGATGTTGAGAAAAAAACATTTTCTCAGTTAAGGTATGTCTGAAGACATTACAGGTCTACTGTCGGGACAGAAATGCTGCGCATGCAAACAATTAAAAATGCAAAAACAACAACAACAAAAAAACGTTGTTGAAAATACAATCGAACAAGTGACTTCTTATAACACGTTTTAATCCGATTATCTGCACAATAATGACTTCTTTGGTAAATAAAACATTCCCCGTCCTTAAACTGATTAATAAATAGTAAATCCCAAATTTCGTAAAAGTATCTAAAAGGAAAAAAAAACTGATTTTCTTCTTCACAAGCTCAGAAAATACCGCCGCATTTTTACTTCCGATTTTTGGAAACTGTGAAATCCGAAAACGAAGGGCCCTACGGTGTAACACGTAAACTGACAGTGCGGTAGAAGTTACGTGCTCGTTGGACCAATCATACCTCGATCTCTTGTCACGTGATCACCCTACTACCCTTACCCAGGCGCAGAGCGCGGGGTCAGCTGCTAAAACAGAGGCGGTTGGTTGGTCCGGCTAGCCCGTAGCTTTTACCTCACTGTCAGCTTAGGGGCGAACGGAGAGTCTGGTTCACACACTTTCGTGTCAGTCACTGCGATCGAATGTGTTGTGATCTTTGTAACCAAAATATAACATACTGTCATGCTGGCGCCATCCATCGGCTAGAACACTTCTGGCCTGCGTAAATGTTTTTTTATTTTTTATGTTGGCTTTTAAGTTTTTTGGAACTTTGAAGAAGAAAGAAGTGAAACAATAACGTCCCTGCTCGAAGAGCCACAAGATCTTGATGGCCGATGGTGGATGACATCCGACGTCTGACCATGCTGAAACCTGTAATCTTCTTCTTGGAGAAGGCAGACATCAGCAAGATGCCCCTCTAACAACTCCCGTTTCATAATAGGGTCAAGCCGTAACGCAGCCCCCCCCCTCCCCCCTAATATGGTTTTAATAAACCTTTTTCCGTCCATCCATTCATTTATTCATAATTTGTACGCATCAATCTTCAAACGTTGGCTCGAAATAGTTTGGACAACTTCATAAGGGACCATTACTCGTAAATAGCGCATAGATTTGATCTCGCAAACACTGCAAAATCTCCAGTCTCTAGTGTTTCACAGGCTGGAAGTGTTTCGGGTCTAGCCGACAGATGGCGTCAGTGTGCTGAGCCGTGCCATGCAGCCACAAAGTAATCAACACGCTATCAGTCACAGTCAAACGGTAATGTGTGAGCCAGGCTCAAGAAGCTGTTGGAATCTTCTCCTCCGATTAACAGTACTAACTTTGGCAGCAACATTTAGAATCATGTCCGCAGAGAGATCTTCGTATGATCAGGGTGATAGGGCCGTTGTAGTTGTACAAGGGAAAATATACACGCCTCAGACAGTTAATGCAGACTGGATGGATGGATGTTAACGGCTACACACTTTGTAAAGGGCGGTAGCTTGTGCCACCTAGCCTAAGTTTGTATTTTGGCGGCAGCGTGTATATATATGTACCTGGCCCTCCGGAACTCGTGGCAGGTGAGCGCCCGCCGTCGTCGGGCGGAGAAGAACACGGACGCGAGGAAGACGAGCTGGAGGGCGACGAACAGGCCGACCGGAACCGTGGTCGAGTACGAGGCCACCTGGGACAGGTCCAGCCAGCAGCTGCAGAAACGGTCCCGAAGGAAAGGCGTCACTCCAAGTAGGCAGCTCCGGTGTTATTATATCATACTCGTCGAAAAAAGAAGCTGCGGAGGTTTTGAAGTCCCGAAGAAATACGAAAATTTGTATGGAGGCATTCACGCGTGTATACCAAAGTTCTCTTTCGATTTTATTAGTATGGGAGCGACCCGTTCGCCCATCCAAAGTTCGCCACAGCTTCGACACTCGGCGTCCACCGTTTTGTACTACGTAGTCGAGGCTGACGTGGCTTCCACACCATCGCTGCAGCACCGCACCGTTGCGCCAGCAAACGACATCGTCTATATGCGTCTGATTAGCACACGCTCTCGTGCTAAGGAGCTTTGACAGCGTCGGATTACTGCGGAAGCTACGCCACAGCCTTGACCTCTTAGCACAGAATAGTTGGCGCCGTCTGTCGGCGACTTCAGCGAAATCGACGCCACCTAGCGGCTAGAACGGAAAGCTGTGGCGGCAGGTTCGCCCGCCAGCCTTCTCGAGCCAACTAAAGCCCTGGATACATTGATCCAGTGCTTTAGAGGCAACAGGATACTCACGGCGCCTGGCGGTCTAAAGACGAAACCGCGAAAGTGTCTTCCGCGCATGCGCATACCCGGTGAGGACAACTGCACGTGCCGCGTTGACGGCAGCGCCATGCATTGCAGCGGGTTTCCTTCGCGTCACCTGTACAAGCGCGGCCAGCGTTCGGCTGATGCTCGTGTTCTCTCCAGAGACCCGCAGCCGAACGTGGTTCCTCGCGTGCTATTTCGTCGGACGCTATTTTATCGTTGGTTCACTCGTCTGATGTGCGCCGCCATTCGCTTTTTATAAGATCTGCACCGTCAGGCAGTCGGCGACAATGTCGCTACTTTTATAAAGGAACCTCTTATCTAGGAACTTCATCCCGGCGACCACGCCTTCCGCACCCACGGGTATACCATTTGCGCATCGACGTCGTAATACGTCCGGACTTTCCCCGCGGCCAGCGATCTATGCGGAAGCGTGTGTTCCGAGGCTCTGGTTGAGCGCAGCAGCAGCAGCTATCGACCGACGGATTGCGCGCGAGCCTTGCGCTCGGAGAACGCTCCCCCTCTGAATTATGACATGTACGACTTGGTCGATGCTTCTTTTTCTTTCCGGCTCCACCTTGTCCGGTGCCGGTCAAGGCTATACGAACGTTCGTCAAGTTCCCCACATCGATTAGTGCCGTATCGACGTCGCCGAAAGACACTAGGCGCTGTGCTTTTAACCTTTTATTATTATTTTTTACAGTCGCATGGCTGCCACTCGTTGTTTCTTTGTGATTCACTCGGAAGCGACTTTGTAAACATGTATGCATGTTGTTTTTCTTCTCAAGGTCGCTGCTTTTCATGTACTGATAGTTGCCGTCTTTTTGTTCCTCCGTGCAATCGAGTTTTTTTTTTTAAGAAGAAAAAAAAACAGTACAGTGGCGTTGCATCAATGTTAATAATGCTTCTCAAATTAGAAAAAAAAATAGCCTACCGCTTAGAAAGCACTAATCTTTGAGGTGCGTGATAATTTAATCTCCATCACGCAGTATCAAATATATATATTCAATAATGTTAGAGGATGAAAAAAAAAACAATAGGTGTAACGTGTTTTTTTTTTGTTTTTTTGCCAGGAGCGTTGGCATTATACTAGAGAGTTTTCGTAGATCGTTCCAATACCTCCGATGCCCTCGATAGCGATAGACAGTTTCAGGGAACCGTTTTTGCACATTCGGTACGGTATACGATGGGCCCTCCGAAACGAACTGCGCATGCGCTATACCGCAGAGGACTCGCACATGCGCAGTTCGTACCGGAGGGCCCGTCACAGGCGCCCACAATGCCGGCTCTTTGTTTGACCAGTGTTAGGCTCAGGTGGATGTCGGCGCATAGAGAAAATTCTGTTGATTTGTTTCTGATTTTGATGCGGGTGACATCAGGATCTCAAACTTTCGGATTCTATTACCACCGCTCTAACGTCGAATTCCTACGGCGTTTCAGATTTCCATTATGCGTAGTTCATTTATACGGCCCAGAAAACCGGGTTTTACCTTCTCTTACACACCCTGTACACTTTGATTATATATATGGAGTTCAGAGTTTTCGGCGTTTATTTTTCGTTGCATTCGACGATGTTTTTTTAGCGCGTTTATTAAATTGTTTTCCGCAAATTCGGGGTTTTTCGGTGTAAATATTTTTGTTTTGTTCAGTTCATTGCGAGCTGCGTTCCGGGACAACACAAAATAAAGCCGTAGACAAACAATAGTCTTCCCTTGAAGCTCGGTCATTTTTTTTTATTCACGAAAAGCAACCGATTCGTGGTTTATCGGTTTTCCTCCTGATTTTGGATAACACCGCCTCGGGTGCTACTCTTCGGGGTTTATCGGCATTTAACGAAAACGCGGAACCCTGGTTAAACCTTATATATGTGTAAATACACGCTATACTCACACCTGCCCTCCGCGGGTGTACTTGTCCGGAAATGCCCACGCGAAGAGGCCGGTGATGATGGCTGGGACGCCTGCAGGAAAACACGTTACCAGACTATAGTCTACTCAGGCTTACAAATATGCATTCACTTTTGGCCTATGACCACTGTAGTCACTGAAAAGGTGAGCACGGCAGGGCGTCTCCTTCGAGCTGCTAACCTCCGGCACGCGCTCGCTGCCTTCCGTGGTGCTTCGGCTGCGCGCTCGAGGCTCTGGAGACCCCCGAAGCGTCGTCGAAGGCAGGGAGCTGGTGGCGGGACAACCAAAACCTCTCACTGCCGTTCTCATTATTTCAGTGACCACGGCCCAACAATCACGGACGTTTGGCCGCCGACACGACGATTCCGGCGTTTCAGCGAATCGGGCAAATCAAGAAAGTTTTACGTTTTTTGTATACCGTGATTTAGATATCCACAGACGGGCGAAACAAGCGTGCATCTTTGTACCACATTCCAATGCGATGCGGTGTTTGGAGGTAATGAAAAATAAATTTCCTGTCTAAAAGCCAGAGTGGAAGGGCTCAAAGGGCTAGAAAGGTTGCGCCATCTATGAGCGACGGCGGCAAGCGGACAACCGGCAAACACAACACTCGCAACCTCTGGACAGCTACCGCCATCTATGAGCGACGGCGGCAACCAGAGTTTTGTGTCGACATTTCTTTGCGGGGGACACGATCCTGGGGAAACTAGCCCTTAACAGCTTCGCTGTAAAAATACGCAAGAAGACCAATATCATGTCGGAATCTTGTTGAGTGCGGAGTGACAATGAGTTGCTCGACTTACCACGCGCTGCGTTTCTATGTCGCGGGGCAATCCTTTCAATGCTAGGGGCGTCTAACCTCCGCGTAGCCGAAAAGAAGAGCGTTGTGATGCATTTTGATTTTAGAGCTGTCGATTGTTATAGTGGGTGTGCAGTGTTAGACCATCCCCATTCCGTCTATTACGTATTTCCGGCGTGCGGTCACCCCAGCGACCAACCGACGCCTTTTGCTCTAGCATCCGTGGAATTCGCATGTCTCTATTACAATATGTATATAAACATAATATGTATATGTAAACATGAAATGACGCCTGGTCGCCGTATTTGACGTTTGGAAGCTAGTGTGCATGTGGAATACGTTTGGCGCATTAACCCCTGTATAACGGATGATATCGGGACACGACAGATGCGTGCCGGATTCTTCTTTGGTAACAACGCGCACAAGGACACGAACAGTGCAGAAGGTTCGCTTTAAAATGAAAAACAAGTGAGTTCGATCAACGGACCCCAGCCGGCGCCACTGACGGATGCGTTGTTGAAGGGCAGGGACTCCGGGAACATGCCGACGAGCAGCTTGGCCATGTACGCCGACTCCAGCATCAGGAACAGGAAAGTGCTCAGGAAGAAGAACTGCAGGCACACGGCCGCCGCCATGCACTGCTTCTGTGCTCGAAAAAGGGTCGGGACGTTTGACTGTCACACTAGAAAAAATTTTATGTTACGCGTTTTGTGGGCCCCCGAGTGAACTAACAGCACTTACTAAGACAACGTTGAATGTTTATTCCAGGCCTTTTACTCCAAATGATACTTTGTAGCGAGGATAGAGTCTTATGATACGTTAGAGTAACCTGCGCCAAGATTTTTGATTTTGGGAGACACGGGTCTGGCACAAACGTTGGAGGACACTAATGACTCATTAACCATTTTAACCGTCTCGTATAATTATTCGTACTTTAGTTTTCTCATCTCATCGAACGCGTTAGAGAGCGGAACGCCGGCCTTCGACGTTTGGCTCTCGCATTCGAACGCTGAATTATGTTCGCACTTCTATAAATGAATACAACAAATGGCCCTTTTTTAATTACCTAATTTGCATTTGACGTCGACACCATCTGCGCTGGGTTCGATCTTTCTATTGATCCGATTCGGGGCTTGCGTGTACTTCACGTCTGCTTTACGTGGAACCGCTTATGAGGTACTTTACTGTGTAGCTTTACGTGGTACCACTTGTGAGCTACGGCGCGGTGCAGACGCAGTCAGGTGTACCTCGGTCAACTGCCGCTGGTCCGTCGTCGTCATGAGGACGCAGGTGTAGGCGCCCATGATGGAGAACTCGGAGAAGATCTGGGCCACCACGTCGGGGTACGCCGTGCTGATGGGGAAGGAAAAATAAAAATCGGGAGCGACCTCTTAAAGGTGTCCGCACCAGTGGACACGCCCAGGTACCGTACTGGCTTTATATCTAGAATAAAACCTAGAGGTGTTACGAAGCCTCTACACTGTTCCCTTTCCAGAACACCAAACGTCACACTAGTTGTGCGGACACCATTGACTCAAACACTTTACTACTGGAATGCATCTCAAACCCGCGAAAATCCAATGGCCTCGGCGCCGACAGGCTTTGCGTAGTTGGAACGGCTGGACACGCGCAACGTCGGGGTTTTCCCCTTCGAATTAGGAGGGATGGCGGCCGCCATTCATCGTCGTGGACACCCGTCCAAGGAACACATGAGCGGCAAAAACTGGCGCCGCGCGGCAGTTTCCATAGCAACTTGCGCGGACGCTGTGAGGCGGCGGCTTGGCATAGGTCCACGTCACAGCGTCCTGGGCTGTTGCTATGGGAGTGACCGCGCGGCGCCCGTTTCTGTCGCTCATGTGTTGCCTGCTTAAGTCGAGACAGCGGAGACGGCCGTCTCTGCTGTCTCGGCGAATCCGGTGTCTCGATGCGTTCGCGGAAGCACTGACCATTAGGGGAGGATTTGGCGCTGCAGGCGCGCTGTCTAATGCAAATGAACGGAGTAGAAGTTCCGATGTCGTTCTTGTCGCTCTTCAGTCAATGAGGTTGCGTCACTAACCAATAACAACGCTAAAAAAAAGGAAAAAATTAACAAATCAAGAAGCAAGTGTGAACATAATAAGTAACGCCCTTGCGAATATCTGAGTGCTCGTGACTATTATAAAATATTTAATTGGCTCTTTGCCGTGCCAACAAGATCACGCGAACACGCTGACAAATGCGAGAGGGGGCGGATCAACAGCTGCCCGCTGGCGGACCAATACTGTGACTTCATGGGGAAGGAGTAAGCAGGCCTTATCAGCTAGTGTCTCGGCAGTGCTTATGCACCTTTCCTCTAGGAGTGTGCGAGTGGTGCGAGTGGAATCAAACAGCACGGGGTGGCAGTGCAACTCGTAGCTTTAGCGCAGCGGAGATGGAGAGTCGGTACGTTCTCGCATTTCCTTGCACTGTGACGGATATAAATGACGAAGCACTATTCGACTGCGTTCCTACGTTTATCACTCCAGCGAGCTTTGTGGGTGGATCCGTGCCCTGTGTTTGATATCCCGCAGACGAGGGATACTGCGGGCGCCCACGTAAATGCGTTCCACTGCCTGCCGTATACACACAAAGATGGCCGCGCGCTGGAAGCGTTGTTTTGGAATGGTCTATATAGAAGCTCCGCCATCCTGGGCGACGTAGAAACATGTCGCCAGAAGGACTTGGTGAGTGTAGACGTTTGCAGATGCGGTCTCTGGGCGCCGCCATCTTGCTTTCTGGCGTGTGTAGATTATCTGATAGTCGAGCCTGATGGATGGATGTTATGGCTACCCTTTGTAACGGTGTAGCTTGCGCCACCTAGCCTAGGCATGTCCATGGTTGCCAGACTTGCGCCCCGACCAAAGCATTTTTCATCCGCGGTCTAGGTTTTAGAGCGCAGCTATTAGGCGGCCGTTTCCGGGTTGAGCGGCGCCGAACCGCGCATTGCATTATGGGACGCTTCCCATAATGACGTCACACGTGACGTCGCGTGTGACGTCATTGTAAAAAACGTGACGTCACGCTAAATTTAATGGAAAATTTAGCGGGGAAATCACGTCACGTGACCTCAACACCAATCCAGTTTCCCGCTAAATTTAGCGGGAAAATTTTCTCTAAATTTTCTCGCTGAAGTTAGCGGAATTTTTCCCGCTAAGCTTAGCGGAGAAATTTTCGCATAATTTAGCGGTAAATTTCCCAACATTTTCTTGCTAAATTTAGCGGGAAATTTAGCGAACATTTTCCCCTAAACCAGAGGGGAGCAGGAGAGGAGGAGGGGAGGGTACGGAGGGGGAGCAGGGACATACCCTCCTCTCCTCCTCCTGAAGAGCTGCGCTCTGATTCGGCATCACAGAGAATTGTAAACGCCTTTAATTTTTTCGGCTCGCAAACGTATATGTGTGATGAAGAGACGTACCCGGAGGTTAAGAAGACGATGAGCGTGAGTCCTGTGAGGATGAGGACGACGCAGCAGCCCATGATGCGGATGACCATTACGGCCGGGGAGGGGCGCGGACTCCCCTCGATCGCTGGCTTCTGCTAGATAAACGCCGAAAAGCAAAAAAAAAAAAATCACGCCTATTTTAAGTATTGTTTGTTTGTTGGCGAGGAGGCGCGTAAAGAAGGGAAACAACTTACGGTGTCTATCTGAGCTTTCTTGGGCTGGTCACCTGGAATGGAAACCGACGTGCGCTCAATACACGCCGTTGCAGCGCTCGTCGGCGAGGCGTAAAATGTGCCGAACCACTTGGCTGTGAACGCCTGCGCGACGTCTGCTATTCCGTTGAAGTGAGCTTCTGCGCATGTTCAAAACGGCAGCGCGCGGAAGCCGAATATTGGAATAGTTTTCACGCTTCTGAAGTACGAACTTTCCAATAACGATAGAAATTAAAGTGGGGCGAAGGCCTCGGTGAGAAGCAAGGTTCAAAACAAAGAACACGGGCGCGAAAAAAAAAAAAAGAGTTACGCAAATAACAGACGGAGGCGTGCGCACCGTTTTCGTCGCTGGTGAACAAGCTCCTGCTAAGAGCAAAGGCTTTTAAAGCTGTCGAGTCAGCTATTGAAAACGTACTTTTTTTTGTTTGTTTCTCAAAAACGCATTGCTGTTTTTTTTTTTTTTTTGATCAGACGCGTATTTGCTGCGATACTGTGCTGACCTTCGAGTGCCGCTGCTCTGGCGGAGAGCAACACCGTCTTGCATCCGCTCTGGGCGCCTTCCATGGGACACAAGGTGATTCGATACTCCATCGTCGGCTCCAAGTCCGTCAGGCTGGCGTGGCTCTCTCCGGGAGGAAGAACCATGGACCGCACGGTAGGCTGCGCGAAGGAGAGCGTGGAAACGGACACTCGCCTTTTCGAAAACAAACAAGCAAAATAACACTAATTAATATATGAAACCACGCTCGAATGGAAAGTCAAACTGGTCCATTGGTGACTTGTGAACCGCAGTTAGTTGTTGCCAGAGACTTATAACCCAGGTACGCCGGCACCCATAGCCGCAGCTCAGAGTGACTGAGGTCACGCTTCACTGCGGTTAAGGGTCTCCGACGGGCGTCCTAAACCACGGTTACGCTTAAGTATGATTAGCAGTTACTGAAAACTATACCCTAGTTATATACTCATAGACACGCTGTATCGCAGTTAAGTCTACTCAGTCACACTTAACCCGCACTTAAGATTTCACATTGTTTTTTTAATGTACGGTTTAACTTTCAATTAGCCAAAGTGTTAACGTAATTGTCTGCATGTCCAGACATGGAGATTTCTCATAGTGGCGCGAATTTCTATAAGTTGATCGATTTTTAGTACAGGCTCCTATTTGAGTGATGCGGGGTTTGATATATCCGGAGTGCAGAGTTCTACGTATCCGATGTGCGATCCAAAACTCCCGAGACGGATTTTGTCGCGTAAAAAGAAAGGGCACGTGGTGATGCGCGCAGAAGACAAAACCAGGGACTTTCCTGTAACATTACGCCAAAGGGCGTCGTTCTGTTGGAGCTGCGCTACACGAGTTTTTGTGACCTCATGCACGAGCACAATGGCGGTTTCACCAGAGCAAGAGCGAACATCAATTTTGCGCTAAACTCGGCAAATCTAAAACAGAGACATTAAAATTCAACAAACGTTTGTAAACAACAACAACAACAGTGAATTGTGCGAAGTGTTTTGAGTGTCACTCGCCCTTCAAGAATGACAGAACATCGCTGGAGGACAAAAGCGAGGTCGGAGAATGTCGCCCTATACCTCTCTACGTCTGCTTTCGACTGCTGCAAGCTCATCACCCTGCTGCCATCATGGTCTTTTGCCTACAGTGATACAGGGCCCTATAGAGCTATGCAGGTTCCTTTAAAGTGTATATATGCATATTCGGATTGATTTAGCTACCTGTTGGGCGTCGTCGTCGGGGACGATCCTCCAGATGTCGAGCTTGAGGCCTCGTGGTTGCCAACCGGAATTTCGGCTCATGTTCCACTCCAACATGGCGGACGTTGGACTCAGGATGTCGACGCTCAACTCCGAGATTGCGGCCAGGGCCACTGGATAAAAACAAATAAAAATAAGAAGAGCACGTGCTTTCTTTGGGGAACTCAGACCCTGTTGTCGTAAACGGTGTAGTATTCAAATCAGTCTCAAGTGCGCCATTTGTTTTCGTAAGTGTTTCCTCCAACTGCGATCGACTTATACCATATACGCCCACCACGAGTGGACACAGTGGCGTCACGAGGGTCAGCGGCACTCCGGGGCGGTAGCCTGCCGCACACCCCCCCCCCCGCCCCCCGCTGTCGCATAGCCCGCCGCAACTCCCCCCCCCCCCCGCTCTCGTGGCCCGCCGCAACACCCCCTGAACGCCGCACCCGGGGCGGTCCGCCCCCCCCTTGTGACGCCACTGAGTGGACAATAGACGCGCAGTTTAGCAAATGCTGGCTTGTCCATGGCAGAGCCACGCGTTGTTGTGTGGTGAAATGGTGATAAGGTCGAACCGTCGAGTTTCTTTATATGTCAGATCACGAAACGATCATCACCAGGTCATAGACTCCTTCTGAAAGTTACGCACCGTCTGTTGCAACCTAAAAATTCGTCACGGTAAAGCTGTCGACATTGTGCAACATCGACATCATGAAAGACACATAAAAATAGACCTCCTCAAAAAAAAAATAAAAGCTTTATTTGCGGTAGCCATTTCTTGCACACGAAGCGAGTAATTGGATCCTGACAGCTTGTGGTGGTCTCTACGTTGCGTTATTTCTATATCTTCTGGCAAAGTCTGTGTAGTGTGGGAAAAGGGGGGGGGGCGCTTTCGAAGAACGTCCATTGCCAAACGCTATGCCTCGTTGCATTCGTGCAACGGAAGTCTTGGTCATCGAACTGTTTACAAGGAAGCTATAGTTCCCCACTGCCTTGTATTTTCCAAGGGCAGCGTCGCGTGAGTCCCGCATCCGCCCACTGGTCTTTGTTTCGCGATTCCGCGGATAGAAGGGCTCACAATGCGGAGCCGTGCCTCGATGCCATATTGTAGAGGAACCACTTTTTTGAATGGCTCGCGTGAAAGTGCCCTCCCGCCTTCGTCCAGATTGAGGCGTAATCTGGGCCGCTCTCCGCCAAAGGGCAGTTCCTCACGCTACGAGTTCTGGATGCATTCACTAGGTCGTAATGACGCGGGCACGAGTGCGCAAGGTTATGGCTTACGGTGTCGTCTTTTTCAGACATAAGGGGGGGGGGGGGGGGGGGGGCTGGCGAGGAATCAAGTTCGCTGTCTTTTTTTAAGACGTAACAAAGGCTGGCGAAAGATCAAGTTTTCTTTTTTTTTTAGCTTGTGGCGTTTTAGTCAGCGACAACCTAAAAAAAACGCACACTTTTAACAAAAAGAAGTCAGTAGTATTTACTAGGTAAAAGTTAGTAACTGCTCGTCACATATGTTACTAGGTACCTAGTAACCATAGGTAGTAACGGTCAAGGTAGTAAGCGTTACTTGGTCAAGAAGCTGGCAACGTTTACTAACCAACATAGCATTTCTCAGTTGGAAACTCACGCTCGAAACCTGGCCGCTGGCGTCCACCGAGACCGAGGCTGAATACGATAATAGCGCCACCCTTTAGCGACGAGTTCAAACATGAAAGTTGCTGGTACATGCTACTGCGAAAATGACCCGCGAGATGGCGCCACCGGCCCTTGCCCAACTCGACGTGCAGCGCGTGCAGTTCCCAGAATGGACGCTGATGGCGAGTAATGGTGGCGTTGCGATCGCCATTAGTTCGGTTCTCGAGTACGGATCGGAGCCACTTTTTAAAGCAGGCTCTATGGCAGTTTCCCAACTGAGTGGCTTCTAGTAACGTTGGCGTACAGACAGCCGCCAACGTGTGCGTTGCACGAACCACATACTATACACTCCAGTGATCGGCTTTCCAGAGATCGTGACGAACCAATCGCAGCGACCTATGGTGGTCCAAGCAAGTAAACAAAACACTCGCACACACATATACACGACACACATGACGAACATTACTCAATATTTTACGAATTGCAGAACATTATATATATATATATATATATATATATTTTTTACCACGCTGCGTACATGCACATTTGCACTCGTATTATACATTTAGCCCAGACGAGGAATGAGAACACAGATACGCACACGCAACGACACGCTAACCCAATCGCTTACCCGCGATGGATACCCATGCGTCTTTTACAGAAGGTAAGATAAAATGAGGCGCGTTACAAAATGAGACAGTTTGTGTTTAGCGCCATCCATCTCCTAGTCAAGCAATCGAAGTAGCGTTCAAACTTCACATAGAGGTGTCGTGACCTGTACACTTTGAATTTGGAAAAATGAAGAGCTATCGGTAAGTGTGTTCCGGAGAAAATAAGTGCGGAGTTGAGGTTGACCTGTTTACCCCCGCCAAAAAAGGCGCAAAATTCAGCGCGAGGTTTCGCTTCGAGGCGTGCACCTCGGTTGGCACCAACTATTCTGCCAAGGTAAGCATGAATTTTATTGGTATGCTTTAACAGCTCTATGCGGACCAAGCTTGAGCAACCTGTGATTGAGTTTTTTTAAGAAATAATTGTTTACGTAGCGGGATAGATGCGGGGCGAAACGCGACAATCTGGCATTTTATGACCCGCATGTCAATAACGCAAGAGTCTCCTGGTTCCTCCTGTGCCATATTTATTTTCTCCCGGCGTCTAGGGTGGTCCGAACGTATAAAACGAAAATCAATAAGGGCTTCATAGCGCGAAAGTGACATGAACAAAGCTCTTGAAAGTGTCAAGCAACAGCGTCACACACTTTGCGCTGCTGCCACACTTTCTGGCGTATATCAAAGGATGCGCTTCAAAGGCGAGCCAAACGGACCGGTGAATAAAAAGAGCAGCGGCTCTACAAAAAAAAAAAAAAAACGGCTGGGCTACAGAATGCACGTTCTTTCCGACGTTTTAAGTTTAAAGAACATTTCTTCTGTACAAGGTCAGAAAAAGAGAACAAGCGGGTCGGAGAGCTGCACTGTTTTAACGTCCTCTCCCCCGAAGGCAAAGCTGATGTTGGCGAAAGGAACCAAAACAGGCGTCCCACTGCCCTCCCCCTCCCCCCCCCCCCCCCCCAAAAAAAAAGAAACTGTGAAATTGAAGAGACAGATCATTAGTGATCCTCCGAAAATGCGCGCACTGTCCGAGCGTTCTGCAGACCGTGCGATGCACACTACAGAGACTGGCAGTGCCTGGCATGCAAAAAACTTTGGAGCCAAGCATTCAGTGATTCTATTTTCTATTCTATTCTATTTTATACTGGATTCAGTATAAAATCGAGTGCAGGGAATGCAAGAAGGAGGCTTATGAAGAGTGCGTTGGAGCTCACACAGTGCGTTTCAAGTTTTTTTATTGCAAAAACTGAACGAATATCACTTTTGTTTAAGTGTGTCTCATTATACCCCACTACGTTGTGTCATTTCGCCCCCACAGGGAGGGGCAAAATGAGACATTGTATGACTTTCAGATATTGACTTTGTTTAATTTTTCGCTTGCTCCAGTTAAGTAGTATTTACTGAGAATTTTAATTAATTGTTTTTTTTATTTATTTATTTACCCTAAAACCCTTCGGGCATTACAGGGGGTGTCATAAACACAAGTAATAATAATCTATCGTCACGAATGACGAGGTGACGAAACAAAGAATAACTGAGGACACTGAAACGTTTAATGGGGCAAAATGTTGCCCAAAACAAAAAAGGAAACAGAAGATGACAACAGAGCGTCGCGGGCGTCGAAGTCGGCGTAACAGCAGGATCGAACGCTGGGGCGAGACCGACTCCGCTCGCCATGCGGAGTCCCTTATCTACCCGCGTGGGTTTCTGGAGCATTCGGCGCAGAACTTTCGGCGCGTAGAACATTCGGAACTCGATCAGATGACAATGTTCTCGAACTTACGAGAACGCCAAGTTGAGAGAACAAATTAAAGAACATTCCGGCTGACTGGGATCGAACGTAGACCTTTCGCGCGACAGTCAAGCGCGGTAATCATTCGGCCAGGCATGAGCTCGCTCCGCGACGCGCGTAACACTATAAAAGTTAAAAAAAGCAGTTGGCCGATAAAACAAAATGCACACATAAATCTAGTTAGCAATGAAACACGACTTTATACGTTGTTACACATTAGTTATTGAAGTGGTGAACATTTGGACAGAGGTGATCGACACAATATCGCTGGGTAGGCTGCTCCATTCGGAGATGGAAGACATCTAAAAATATCCCATGCTGTATTTCTTTTTAAATATTGATGCAAAAGAAAATTTTGCCATTGAAATGAATACTTTTTGTATCGTTTTGCCCCACCTTACCCTACTGATCATTTGAACGAAGTCGGTTGGTCAGTGACCACCTCGTACGCGAACGATGTTACAATTATGGTGCTGCTTTCGCGCCAAGATTGTTCTCCAAAATATCATCGCTAAACATTCCAAGGAAAGTATCTCTTACTGAGCAGTAACGGTACACCTGTAATTATTTGTGACAGTCTATAAAACAGCGTCCCCTTAGGTTCCCAGCAGCCAGGAATTTCCCCAGGAATTGAAATTAGGGGGGGGGGGGGGTCTAAATACTTAGAGGGGAGAAGGGGCGGAAGGGCATTGAGAATAGGGAAAGTAGTTGCGAATTAAGGGTGTGCCTTCAGAAAACAAAGGGGGGGGGGTGTAGACCCCCTAGGGGGAGTCTAGGGAAATCACTGCCAGCAGCCATGTTCTTGCTTCCCCGCATAGCAGCTGCAGTTACTACCTGTCACGCATTTGAGGTATAGTGCGTAGCTAGTAAAAAGGAAGTAACGGTAAGGAAAAGGAGGTAGCTGCTGCACTAGCTAACCTTCACTACCAATTGCTCGTTTCAGGTAGTAAATAGTTAGTAAAGGGTAGTAACGGTCAGAAAAATGTAGTAACCGCTGCAGTTACTAGCTTTCTACTATTGTTTTTTCTTTTGAAGAGTGCAGGGTATGAAGGTTCCCGAGCGTCTTATTTCGGCGCTCGGAAGTGCGGCTGGCCACTATGATCGGACAAGGCGCTGCCATTATGTGGTATGCGCCCGCGATCGCGAGCTCCACCGCCGCGGGTCCTGATTGGTTATCGTGGACCAGGACCGAATGCGCAGTTCAAGTTTGTGACTGAGTTTACGAGGAAGCACCTTCGCACGAAACGGCGACTGTTTTCGTGGCTTCGCTCTTACATCGCGACTGAGACAGGCCGTCGCATTTTTGTGGACGACGCTGTCCACATCGGCGATGGAGTCGCTTTCGCGTCTTCGTTGGCGATGCGGTTTACATCGACGATTGAGTTGCTTGTCACGCCATCGCTTCCGACGTTTGCATGATCGCGTCCCTTATCGCGTCTTCGGCAGCATCAGTATAAAGAACGTTTGCTCTGGCGGCAGTGGCGGTCTTCGACACGACGCTCTCCTCTTGCGCCTTTCGGCAAAGTTGAAAGCAAATACTGTTAACTCTATTTTCGCGGCTTCAATATTTCGGAAATTTTACGAAGTGTGGGTTAGGGAATATTTGACGGACACAATATTTCGCGATTTGGAGGGGTACGCCTAATATTCCTTACCATAGGTGAATTTTTTTTATCTATTCTTTGCGATATTCTTTAAGTCCCGAAATTCGCGAAAAATAGGTCCTCGCGAAAATTAAGTTGTTTACAGTGGGGTTGGAACAACTTGTTGCACCAAGAAGTGGTGGCTACCAGCAACGTTCGAGAGGTAGCCAGTCTGTCTGAACTGCTTCAGCCTATAGCCGTGTATCTTTCGTGTTATGTTTTCCCCCTGACGTTTTATAACGATTTCCCGGTTGCTTCGAACAACGGATCACCCGGGAAGGAAGAGAATGGTACACCTGGAAGAAGACAGTACCCGAATTTCAGAATTGCCACACGCCACGCCCGAATGAAGTATCCACGGGGAGAGCTGTGCGCGTGTGCTCGTAGCTATGATAGTTCTTTTTACTGCGCGAGCTATCACAATGAATCCTTGTGCACGCGCGCATATCCTGACTTACCGCTCATTCACACTGGAAGCGGATCCGCGTTCGCAAAGCGGTTGCGAACAACGTTACTTGGTTGCGAACGCGGTTGTATAAAGATCCAGTACAATTTCACGCGCATTTGATGACATCAAATGCGCGTGAAATTGTACTGCGTTCGCAACCGCTTTGCGAACGCGGATCCGCTTCCAGTGTGAATGAGCGGTAAAAGGGGCCATGAACGATATCGGGTTGCAATGTTCATGGCTTTGAAGAGGCGTACTGTCCCTATAGTCTGGACCAAGTATACTCGCACGGACCGCCACTGATTCAGAAGCTTCTTGGTCGCGGTGAAATTGCGAGAATAAAAGGGGATTATGTCTTCTCAGTCTTGCCTTCGCAAAGCTTTGAAAGGCGCTACGGTGGCTCTACAGAGTGCTGACCTCTGTTGTACCGCTGCCATTGAGCTTCCGACATTAGTAATCAAATTACTCGTAATTAATTGCTTCTTCCAGTAATTTCGTAATCGTTTGAATACATTTATAAGTAAGTAATCGCAAGAGTAAACTGATTACCTTTGGAAGTACTCATGTTTACCCGTAACCGCGTTACTATTTTCCCTTCCGCTTCCTAAAGTCGACCCCTGTGTTTGTGTGCGTTTTCTACGGAGAAATTCTCGAAGCGAATCTGCCGAGCCCCCGAAGGAGGGAGGGTTTACAGATTTTGGTGGATTAATGCTAGGTGGCGCAAGCTACCGCCCGTCACAAAGGGTATAGCCATTAACATCCATCCATCCATCCATCCAAGAAGACGAGTGGTTTATAATTAGGCGATTTTACTCCAATAATGGACGATACGAAAGACTCGTTTTCAAACCGACAGAAAAATCTATCGTTTTGAAGATCTAAAGTGATAAAAGGGAAAAAAGTAAAGGTGATTTTTTAACGTACTTTTCTTCTCAAGTAATCGAGTAATATAAATTGAATACTTTTTTTAACCGAGGGTAATTGCAATTGTAATTTATTACTTTCTTCGAGCAACGTATGCAAGACTGGCTGTAACTGATTTTAGAGCTGTCCCATTAACTGGATGCCATAGCTGTCGTAAATGAGGCTACCGACTATAGCATGGAGATACGATACGATTTACTTGTACGTTAGAAAAAGTGACTAAATACAGTCGCCTCATAAAGCAATAGCTGTAAAGGGATCGTGTTGCAGAAAAGCCGGCGTCGGTGTTGGTAAGGCGGGAAAAACCTGATTGGTCAATTTGTAACTCATTTGCCTTAAAGAAAAAATGTAGAATAATTATAGGCTGAGCGGGATCGAACCCACGACACTTCGGTTGCGAGCCAGGAACGACACCGACTAGGCCACGCAGGCACTTTTTTTTTCTTTTCTTTATTGCCTGCCTTGACTTTAACAAACCTCATACAACACTCGCACAAAAAGAGGCTGAAAGACGTTGGCCTCACTTTGGCGGACGCGAGCATATTAAAATCTCTTCCACAGAAGCCGCTGAAGCCGCTCCTGTGGAATTAGACATTCCACGTCCGTTCACTTCAGCGTTCAAAAATGGAATCAGGCCACGCAGAGACGCTTTCATGGCTTGGGAAGGAGCGGAGATTTATATTTAGCTGCTGCGTTCCACCATGGCCTCCTCTCTATACTCACAAAGCCTGGCAGTTCGACGGCGGAGCCATAGAATGCCCGGTCGCAGATTTGGAGCGCGAGAATCTGGTAGCACAGAGCATTTCTCGGGAAGTCTGGTCGTCAGCGCACAGCTTTTGCAGCGGCGAGGACCCGAAACACGGTTTTCAGACCCGACGAGAAAAGAAGCGGTAGCGCGAGGAACGCGAGGAGCACGAGCGGACATTCCGTCGCTCGGGAGAAGTGTGTTTCGGCGTCTCGCCGCAGCGTGCCGCCCGTTACGTGGCTCACCTCTCCCTCCGTTGTCTGCCGCTCTACTTTTTTCAATTTCGGCGGCCGCGTCCCGTGGTGAACTGCGAGGCTTTGTCAGTATAGAGGAAGCTATGGTTCCTCTCTTGAAGGCAAATCTTAAGCGTCCTCCAGTAATATTTTTTTTTAAATTAGTTTTGTTTCGCGGATTTACTTTACGTATGAGACAGAAGTCAAGGCCATACACGGTATACACTGCAGTGGAGTTGATCTGACACAAAAAACTGTTAAACTGGGCAAAGAGGCAACCCTCACTGTTCGTAGCGGCGACGAACCGGCGGAGTGCGCGGCGGCGACTCGTCGGATTCATCGCGCAACGTAGTTTTCCAACGCGAAGTGCACGTAGAAGAGTTGCGGCAGCTTGAGCGCGGCAAGTGTTGCACGTCCTGGAGCGTATAGCCATGGCCGTCTTGTAGAACTTCATCCTTCGAACCAACTTTGGTTATACGTCATCATACCTAAACTTCCATGGTCAACACATTTCGCCTTTCATCATCTTTCGTTCTTTGTTTATATTTTTTAAATACAATATTTGTATTTGTCATCCACCTGACACCCCTCTTCATTGCACTCGCGACTCGTGGGTTAAAGCGTCCCCATCTAGTGGTATCTCTTGGGAGTATCACCCAATTGAGAATGTGTTTTTTTTTCTAGCCGAAGGTGCTGGTCTAGAAGTCAATTAGCTCCGTTGTTACTTTGTCGTCAGTAATTAGGTAGTGACTAAAATCTTCTTACAGAAAATAATGGCTACTGAGTTACCGAGAAAAAAAAGCAAAGTAACCGTCACGTTACTGTAACGCACTGCGCGCAGTGAGCACGCGCAGAGTAACGTATCGCATACCAAAGGTGGCCAGTGAACTGTAATTACCAGTTTACCAGCTACGCGTTAAGTTCGATTCCTCTGACTGCAACGATGGGCCTATGAATACCCATATAAAAAGCTACCGTAAACTGACCTAACTTAAAACAAAATATTCTATCTAGAGGCACGTTTAGTGGGTCACGTGACTTGAGTGACTTGGCACGATACCATCTAGAAGACAATGCATTATTATTACTGAAGGCGCACGCCTTTTCATCTAGGTGGTATCGCTGGGCAGCGGGGGCTCACCTTGCATGTGGAGTTGGCAGAGGGGCACCAGAAGGCGATCGCAGTCCTGATGGGTTGGCGCACGCGCCGTGGCGTCCCAAGCGGGGCAAGACGATCTCGTTCTCGTGTCTGTGTTGGACACTGAAAGATAAAAAGAAAGAAAACTTTTGCACGTTTCACTTTTCGCTCTGTCGTCTCAAATGGCGACGGCGTGCTCGAAAACAGTCCAACTTCGTCGAATTTTGCCAGAATTTCGTAGGTTCGGAGAACGAGTCCTACCCGAGGTTGGAGAAAAAGTTTACAACACCCCTATTACTCGTTACGGGGTTTTAAAGGACCGCGTTACCTCAGCTCAAATGTAACCAGTTACTTTCAAGTTACTCTCGATATGTTACGTGTTTTTTCGGAAGCAGTAGCCACTATCCGGTATTTTGTGTCGCTAATGATGGCAAGCTTTTTAACGGATTAGTGGTCACCCTTCTTTCCCTTTCTTGCCGTGGACGGCACAGGCGCAAACTGAGGTGCAAACCAAATAGGGCAACTTATGCCGCACATGTTTCTTTCTAGATCTAATTAAATACCCTTACTTGTTACTTCATCAAAAATGATCGAAAATACGTTCCGTGTTCCTTCTTTAGGAAAGTAACCAAGTGGTTGTTTCGTTACAAAAAAAAAGTAATTAGATAGAAGTAACATGTCACGTGCAATTCTGGTTATCCAAGATGAATACGTTTCTTGGGCACCATTCTGTACCGCGTTTGCTCTTCTCCAGTTTCCGCGAGCCCGTAATAACGGCTGGATGCATACGGCGGATGTCTTAATCGGGAGCGACTTACGCCACCTAGCCGGCGTTTCTGTTTCATTAGTTTATAGAGACAACTGTTACCTCGTATACAAAGCAAAAATATTGCGTGTTTTTTTTTTTATTATTATGTTGGTGGAGGTTCCAACTCGACGCTTGAAGCGCCACCTGTACCCCCATGGGTGGTGGACAGGTGGCGCCTCTGCCGGCATGTAGACTGCGCGGCTGGCGTCCAGGTAGGGGAAACTTTGGGTAGGATCCTACCGTACGAATGTACGCGAACGTGACACCACGGTTCGGCAGTGCACTCGAACGTTCGAGCTCGATACCTGGTCCAATGATTGCAGTCGCGGGCCGCCTCAGAGTTGCGATAATTCCTCGCAGGATGGCGCTACCCGTCGGATAAAGGCTCAAAGCTTACGGTGTGGCGCAAAAGCTACGTGCTCGTTGGGCCAGTCACACACCGGTCTTCCTCCACGTGATCGCCTCTACACATGCGCAGAGACATCAGGCGGTAAAAAGAGAGCTACGAAAACTGTGGCCTACACTGGGAATAAGCCCTTAATCGCTTCAGATTCACTGTCACCGCCTCGTCGTGTTTACGCCGTCGCGAAGTCAGAGCCTCCGCCCTCGAATGCTCGTTGCGAAAACGAGTGGGGTCGGGAGAAGCCAATCAGCGCGGCATCGTCGCCACCGGAAAGTTCATGACCGCCACGTGGGCGTCGGTCACGTTAATGGGAGCAAACAGTCTGCAGGCACGGTCGACGAATATCGATTGGAAGATTAGAAGAGACACCACCCTTTCAATGACCGCCGGACGTCTTTCCCCTGTACTCCCTCCATCACCTGTCCTCTTTCCACCTGACGGGGTCGTTTCTATTGCTGTTTTTGTTTGTTTTAGTTTTTGTGGGGCATCGACCCATGGTGCAGCGGTGAGTTCTTTCTTGGAAGGCAATCCATTTGTTACGCCGCAGTGTTTGTGCGAGATTGCTATCTGGGATTTCGTGTCAGTTGTGGATGAAACGAGCGGTATAATGATTCCGTTAGGGTGATGAGTTTTTTTTGTGTTTTTTTTATCGATTAAAATGAGAGCTATGAATATTGGGGGCGACACGAAACCTATGGGTATACCCTATCGGTTTTGACGTTGGCAGCTAAACGTACATATGACGTATAGGATAATCGCGCTTGATTTAATGGGCGATTAGAGTTAATAGAGCTAATATATCATCTCAGACGCTGTGAACATTAGAAATGATGTCGCCCCACGCACGCGCTGGTGGAGACTTTTCCGCATAGATCTGCGTGACCCCATTTCTTTCGACCTGGCATTTTAAATGCGATGGATTTTGCAGAGCCTCCGCATTGCACTTATTGTAAAACCGAATATAGAACTCGACCACGCAGTTATGACGGATTTCGTGGTGTTTGCGTGCAAGGTCTGTTGCACAGAACGTTGTCTTTTTTTTGTGGGCGGAGTCTCTGTTGCCTTTTATAAGTTGCAACAGTCTGTACATTCATCCTTACCGAGCGCGTCGGCAGAGAAGTTGAGAAATGCGGCAATCCAGAGCAACTTCGGAAGTTGGGGTCGTCTTGACGTGGCGAATGCGGCTGAACTTTCGAGAACCACGTCGACCTCGCTGGCGGAAGACAGCTGTGCAAGATGGCCGCCGCTGCGGCGTTCGCCGCAGATGGCGCTGGCATATGGCCAGGCAATGCCTTGGGCGCCGCCATCTTGCTCGGCCCAGAAGCAGTTGGCATCCACCTGGGCCATCTTGGCACTGGGACAGGGAGGGTCTCGAGGGACGAGATACAGGCGCACCGAGCTTAGTGCGGAATGTGAAAGAATATTAGGTCACTGCACTGTTAAGTGTATTGCGCGCTCCATTGTGAATGCTGTATAAGGTGCCTCAAAAATACAGCGAACACTGAAGAAAAACAACAACAACAACAACAACAACAACATAAAGCCTTTCTTTTTTGCTATATTTACGTCGCGAAAATGAGTTTGACTTAGGAACGATTGTGATATTTTGGCACGTCAACTCGCAATAGGAGTGAGTTTCGGAATTGCTCAAAGATACACTGAACTCCCAAGGCTATTTTGTAGCGTGAGCTGCACTGGCCGAGGTTGAGCAGTATCGCGTGGCTCGCATAATGAGCCGTGCTCCGTGCTGCGCAAGCGCGAGGAGCAGTGACGTCACACGGCGCACAGCTGGCGCGCCGGAGACGCCATCGCCGCGCGCGCCTCGCCGGTCTGCGCATGCGCGAGGAGCAGAGACGTCACACGGCGCACAGCTGGCGGGCCGGAGCCGCCGCCGCCGCGCGCTCCGCCGCCACCACGCGCGCCTCGCCGGTCTGCACATTCCAGAGGAGTGATGTCATAGTCACGGCAGACGCACTGGCGCCGCCGCGTGCCCAGCTGTCCGTCTCCGTTGCGCAGTAGCCAAGTCTGACGCTGCACCGGAGCCGCTTGATAGCGCCTCTCATTTTGTGCGCATAAGCTCACGCTACGTATATCCAGGCATAGCCGAGCTAAGCCACTGCAATTTTTTTATGTGCCTAAATTGAGGACGTATGCTACAAAACAAATACCCCCCCCCCAAAAAAAAAAAAGAAAAAAAAAACTGAATAGTTACGTATGAGACTTATTTTTGAGTGAGGAGCGATTCTGAAACGTACTTATATTTCACCACGTTGTATCGAAATAGAAGAACGAAATCAAAACCTGTTAAAGTCATGGTACTCAAAATAATTCCATCACCTAAATGTTGAAAAAAAATTTTCTTCTTTTAATTAGCGCATGCGTTTATTGCAAACTCAATTGTCTTTCGCCCAACTTACAACAAAATTCTCTTTCTTTTTTAGATGCGGAGCATCTCTTGCTCAGGTCTATGTCCCGCGGCGTCGTAGTCCGCACCCACACTACGCACGCGCAACTCTCCTCCTTCCTCTCTCCAACAGCTGCGCGTTACTCTCTCCGCTCTCTCTCTCTCTACCAGCTGCGTGCACTGCGCGTGCATTCGATTGTACTCACACCGCGCGCGCACGCTACTACTCTCCCTCCTCTAGTCTCCTCTCCTTCAAGTGTGAAAAAAAAAATAAACGGCGAGCGGCGAGCGTTCCAAGTTTCTCTGCCGCGAGCCGCGACGGAGGCTCGCGTAGGGGTACGCTAGGGCAGTTGGTGGCACCATCTCTCGACGTCAGCACGCAACTGACTCTTTCCTCGGAACCAACACGATGCTCCGCATCACCCCATAGTTCCCCTCGGGAAGATGGTGTATTATTTTTGACGGGGTGGGGGCAGTTTAATGTTTCTTTAAGGGGCATGTTTAGACTGCCTTTTATACTCCGTTTCATCTTATGTTGTACCGCAGCGAAGGCTAGATGCGCGAGCTCATAGCGTTGGCAGCTGCCTTTAATGCACGAGAGCTTGTGCCGCCGACATGTGCCCCAGAGCAAGGAGCTCGCGCTGGTAGCCTTTCCTGCGGTACATCATAAGATGAAATAGGGTATAGGCGCTACTGCTCGCATGCAGTATATCCCAACACGGATTTCTTTCTTTCTTTCCTTCCTTCTTGAATTTTTCTTTTCAATTCTGCCCAATCTTTTTTTTATGCTACGCAAAGTTGCAACTTAAAGGGAAGATGGGGCACTTCTACATTTGAGAAAAAACGCTTGAGTTGCGTTCATTTGGCCTTTAGAATAACAGATATCATAATTATATTTCAATGCGACGCGCCGGAGAGCCATAAGAGCAATTTCAAAATAGGGCTGAAGCCCCGCCTCCTAGCCTTGGGCAGCCAAAAAGATCCGTCGATGACGTCACGTACAGCGGCTTTCTTTTGCGCTTTTCTCGCGTTTAAGAATACTTGTGCAGCAAATGGTTTGGGTATTCGGGTTCACGGGGTAAAAGTACACTAGAATTCACTTCTAACTCATTTTTTTCGAGAAGCTCCTTAGCTTCCCTTTAAATTCAACGCAGCGACAAAAAAACAACAACAAAAAAAAACAACAACGTTGTTTTTACCGCAATCCGGCTTTACTCAAGCAATCGAATCAATGCCGCGCTTCGAAAACGTAGCTCGGCGGTCCGAGCCTATCAATACCGTCGTGATTGGCCTTTCTTTTTTTTTTCCTTCTTTTTTTTTGCCTTGCTCCGCTCTGTCTTTGTGACAGTCTCCATTGACCGGTCCTCCCTCCCCCCCCCCCAAAAAAAAAAAAAACGATTGCGTGCGCGATTTTTATCGACCCAGTTTTGGGAAGCACGCGCCGCCACCGTATATATACGCAATGAGAACGTCGTGAACCATTCAGCGGGGGAATTGACGTGTCGCTTTGCCTCCGCCCGATGCATCGTCGATGCGTACCTACCGACTCCCACCGCACCCCCTGCCGTTTAGTCCGCCCCACGTGTCTCTAACTGTCCTCCTTCGTGTGTTGTTCCAAGCGGAGAGGTTTCTGCGCCTGCCGTCCTCTCTTTGCTCACGAAAAAACCACAATCTGCCACCGCACACACACACTGCGCGACAGGCACGTAGCCAAGATTTTTTTTTTGGGGGGGGGTGGGGAGGGGGGCGCCCATGACAAGATGCTGTATGAAGGGGAGGGGGAGGAGGTCCCAGCAAAATTGAAGATTTCCGGGGGGGCCCCCCCCCCTCTACCCCCTGGCTACGTGCCTGCTGCGCGACCTTGTCGGCCCGAACACGAACTTCGGCGCTTTTTCGCATTTTACGAGCATACACTTCGAAAAGGGTCCCACGTCGCGTAAAGAACACGGAGTTTCTCGGCAAGACATGTACGACAGAATTGTCTGCGGACGCGCCTAAGCATGTTTGTTTCCTACGTGTCTGTTTCGAACGTGTCTGCTGACGGTGTTCTTGAATGACCAGTGTGAACAGGACTGACAAGCAAGGAAGAAACAGTTCTCGGCCGTTATGCCCTATTCGGCCTCAAAGCCACTCCCGGCCCTCCCGCCCGTCTCGGCCGTAATGCACGCTCGGACGTAATGCGACTATCGGCCGAAATGACAGTAACCCGTCAAGCAACAGCTGAGTTTTTTTTTTGGTTTTTTTTTCAGTCTTTTTTTTTTAAGTAGAGAGAAATAAAGAGTTTGAGTTTGAGTCTACAAACTGTCTTGTGTACAAACTTGAGGCACTTCGTTTTTGAATAAAAACATGATATTTCCTTTTATTTACACCCAAACTTTTTTTTTGTCGGGTTAAACCTGAGCATTGTTTTCCCTGATTCGAAACAAAAATTCCACCATTTTCAAGATTTTTTTGTTTGTTTTTTTGTATGGCGTTGTAGAAATGTGAATCTCATTAAAAAAAAAAAAACTTGGCAAAAGCGTGCATGAGAAAACATTGCAAAATAAATTCAAGTAATACTTTCTGTAAAAAAAAAAACATTTTTGCGAAGGCAATTTAGATAACAGAGCGCTACCCCAAACTACCTAAGGCGGTGTTTACGTTGTTGTGCGTTGCAAACGAAAGCTTTGATGTTGATGAAAAACATTCTCTCAGTTGAGCTATGTCTGAAGGCTGGACGGGTCTACAATCGCGACAAGAATGCTGCGCACGCAGATGATTATGTGCAACAAAACAAAGTTTTTGAAAATAGAAATCACCAAGTGAGCTCTTATACACCCGCATTTTAATCGAATTATCTGAACATTAATGTCTCGTTTGTGTAAATAAAACGATTGGTGTCCTAGAACCTTTCGATTCTTTTTATTTTCAGTTATAGTTATTGACGTGAATATATAACCAAAAAATCTGATTTAGTTTCTAGAAAAAAAACAAAAAAAAAACCGATGTTCTCCCAATTACGAGCTCGGAAAAAGAGCCCGATTTTTACCTCCCGATTTCTGAAAAGTATAAAACCCGAAAACGAAAGGTTCTATTATGGTTTAGTATTGGTGTGAACGCGGCTTTAGGTTAGTGTCCCAATTGTGCACTTTCCACGATTATATTAGTATTAAATTCTTTAGGGAGATAAAATCGGAGAAGACCGGCGACGGTTTGTCCGCACTAAAAGTCCCGCGGAGTGTACTACCTTGAGCGTCTGTATTCGTGTTTACGGACACTAAACTCTCCCCTTCCAATGGCGTCACACCAACAACAATTCCAAACATTAATCTTTTTTTTTTTTTTGCACGTCGATTTGTATTGGGAGCACGTCGCGAGAGGCAAAATAAATTTCAAAAAGTTAATTAATGCGACATTTTTGTTTGGGGGCGGCAGGGTGTCGTGAGCGCCCCCCAGATATTCCAGAAATATCATATAAACAATACGGAAAATGGAACATGCAACATAACTGCCTAGCAATTTGCCACGCATTTTTTAGAAGATCGTTTTTCTTCGGAAATATGGGAACGGAGCTTTTTTTCGGCAGCTCTTATGTTGCAACTTACTTAAAGCTTACAAAACTTTCTTTTTTTCGTGTGGGTTCGATTTACTCTACATGCTAAGCTACCCAAGCATTGAACCAACATGAAACTCGCGTGACACGCACCTCCTGTCAGAACATAATCGAGTAGCTTGACCGATTGCACGGATGTCCCCCATTCATTTTCTTTCCCCACGCTTTCTAATGTATATAATCACTCCACCAGCGACCGTCGAGTCGTATACACCTAGTCATCCGCTAATTACTGCTCGTTTTTTCTTATGTTGTGGCGACCGAGCAGGTCCGACTCGTATAATTAATCGACGAGGCGCCTCGCGTGTACACTAAATGGCGGACGGGTTTTTGCATATACCCCCGTGTATACCTACGAATAAGCCGAGACGAGCATAGAAACTTAGGACTCCCTTTTTTAATTTATTTATCATGGCGTGTATGCCCACACTGGGGGCATACACGCCACTACTAGTGACACATTGGGGGGGGGGAAGAACAGGAGAGGGGAGGAGGAGGGGAGATGCCAGCTACCCGTTGAGCAGGCAAGTGATATCACCACTCATAAATCACAGAGAGGCACGTATGAAAACGTGGTGTACTCGTTATCCAAGTGGCCATCTACATGGGTACGGGTCTGTGCTGTACCCATCGATCTCTGTGCCACGTCAGACGAAGTTGGTAAATTGTGTGCCGCCAAGGTCGACAACGGCTTGCTCGTGGTAGCTCTGTATCTTTCGCCTACGGCACTCACCGAATATTTCGTGCAAGACAAAGAAGAACTTCATACCAGTCATGCAGGAAAACATCCCATTGGCCCCGAGGGACGTGCACTCGCTGTTCTGCTGTGCCATCTCGGGGGAGCACGCTCAAGACTAATGCTGAGGAAATCAAAAACGCCGAGCAGTCTTCGACAGAGCCGACAGCAAGTAGGATGACATCGAGAGTATCACGTGCTTCGTCAAAGTGTTGACTCTAACGCTGTCTCGTTCTCCCGCCTTGATCCTGCTGTCCTGTTTCCTGGCACCGGCAGAACTTAGACAGAGTGGAGCTTCCAGATGTGAGAACTACATTTCCTTTCTCCGGACAAGCGGTGAGCGAGAATACCAGAATATATATATGTATATATATCCTTCTCAGATTGTTTAGCACGGTATATCGCAAAATCGAAATACCTCAAGAGAGGAGGAGGAGGAGAGGAGGGAAGGAGGGAGAAGGAGCACGGGAGGAGGAGAGGAGGAGGAGAGGAGGAGAGGGTACGGATGAGGAGGAGGGCATACCCTCCTCAGTACCCTCCTCCTCCTCCTCAAGAGCTGCGCTCTAATTCGGCGTTACAGGAAGTTGTAAACGTCTTTCATTTTTTAATCAGCCAATAAGAGCTCGGCGTTCTCACATCATCTCGACCCCTGTGCAGGAAGCAGGCGAACTTTCGCGTCCGCATAACTTGCGTCAGCGTCGCCGCCGGCGCGCGTCTCGCCGCGTCTCACAATGAGCGCGACGCTAGCAGGCGGCGACGCCAAGACGGACGCGTCTGCCGCTTTGCGGCGATTCACGTCGTGCTTCCGCGCGTTTGCCGCTTGGGGCGGGTCGATCGGAGATCCACCAGCGATGACGTCACGCACCTCCTTTGCCCTTAGGTGGTTTTTGGTAAAGGCGGCGTGCTGGAACGCGGGGCTCCCAGATTTGGAAAAGTTTCGGAGTCGTTGCGTGACCAGCGTGGAGTCAAGGTCGCGCGCTGACGCACTGCCGGCTCGTATATTCGAAGGGGAATTCGAGCGGTGGCACGGGTCATTTTACCGAACGACAACTTATCGCCGTCCTGCATCTCTCGCTTGAACACACACACGCAAAAAATCGAAGAACTCTATACATCGCTGCTTTCTCGTGGGATCGCGATAACTTCCTGACCAGCCGATCTACCGCTTTTTGTTCTCTTTTTTTTTTTGCCAGTCGTCCACTACATTGTGGTTGCTTTCGCGTTCACTGGGGACCTTTGTTTTCAGGCAAATGTTTTTTTTTTTTTAAAGTGCGATCATTTGACGTTGTTTTTACAGACAGCTTTTTGCACCGATTTAAGCAATGGGAATATCAAAAGGCAGCTTTCGTAGATCGTTTTCGCCGTCCCCGCAACGCCCTCCGCAACCCGCTACGATACCCGGAACTCTACAGTCAAGGCCATCGGCGCGCAGGCGCAGTAGCGGCTTCTTCGTTGCGGAGGAGGGCTTAGCGAAGGGGGAGACGCGGTCTACGAAAACACGTAAATACGGTGATCCCTTTAAAGACGTAAATCACATTCTCCTATCGATGAGTTTCTCTCACTCCGTTTTCCTCCATACGCTCTCAGGAACGAAGACGCCACTAAACTCACCGACTTTAGACGGCACTACTGCGGCATTCGAGGCACTATAGCCTTCCTGCAGAGTCCCGGATCTGGTAGCGGGTTGCGGAGAACGTTGGGGTACACTGGAAACGATCTACCAAACTCCCTCTTGCAACTGAGAAGGCGAGGACGACTGGGAAGAGCTTTGGTTACTTGTCCCACCGCCAGCGCAAGCTTCGTATACCATACGACCACGCTCGTAGCTGCGACAACGCTTTCGCGTTGTCCCCCGTAGGTATTTCTACGACAACACTCTTTCACGTTTCGCGCACCTCCGAGCGCGTGCGCGCAGCCAGAGCACTGCGGTAGGCGTACATGGAGCACGTGCCCGGAGGGAGGCACGGCGATTGAGAGAGATGCACCGCTGTTCTCATTCAGTCCGTTGACGATAGGAGGCATGCGAACGCTTTTACCACTGAAAGGAACAGAATGAAGGTATTTCCTCGAGTTTCGAAAAAACACCGGTAAAATATCATGAAAACAAATACGGACGCCTCTTTCATTAGTAGTAAATATATGCAACGACCTTTACCTTGAAAGTCCTATAATGCGTCAAATGCATTATTGAACTTTGAATGTTAAGTTTTTACGCTAAATGTACCGGGCAAAATAAACTGGCGTATAGTTCGCGTGACGTACGGTTATGTGACATCAATTTTCCCGCCAAATTTAGCGTGGAAACTGAGTTGGTGTGGGGTCGCGTGACGTCATTTCTCTTCCGCTAAATTTAGCGGGTAAACCGGAATTGCTCTGTAGGTCCCGGACATCGGGTCACGGGGCATAAAATTTCCCGCTTAATTTAGCAGGAAATATACCACATAATGCAACGCGCACGGTGACGTCGCTCGTGACGTCACTCGTGACGTCATGTGTAACGTCATTATGGGAAACGTCCCGTAATGCACCGCGACGGTTACGCCGACGCCGCTCGAAGCCGGAAACGGGCGCCAACGAGCTGCGCTCTAAGGTTACCCAGTGCAGCGTGACTGCACCGGCTGAATCACTCGCCTTTCGGACGTGCATCATGCGAGCAGCGAAGTTCGACTGGGAACACGCGGGCATATGGGAAGGAGCTCGAAGAAATACGAAGTCAGGTACCCGTATTTCGCGGTCTAGAAGTCGCACCATTGTGCAGGGTGCGGCCGTGAGGACTGACACGCTTAGCGCGCGTCGGAAAATTCGAATTCGAAACGTATATACATACCTGAAATCGGTCACACGAGCGTAGTTTCGCGAGAAGTTTTATGGCTATTTTAGATGCGGAGCGTCTCTTGCTCGGGTCTATGTCCCGCGGCGTCGTAGTCCGCACTCGCACTACGCACGCGCAACTCTCCTCCCCTCTCTCCAACAGCTGCGCGTTACTCTCTCCGCTCTCTCTCTCTACCAGCTGCGTGCACTGCGCGTGCGTTCGCTTCCTGCTCACCGCGCGCGCACGCGCAACTCTCCTCCTCTAGTCTACTCTCCTTCAAGTGTGAAAAAAAATAAACGGCGAGCGGCGAGCGTTTCCAAGTTTCTCTGCCGCGAGCCGCGACGAAGGCTCGCGCAGGGGGTAACGCTAGGGCAGTCGGTGGCGCCATCTCTCGACGTCAGCACGCAACTGACTCTTTCCTCGGAACCAACACGACGCTCCGCATCACCCCATGGTTCCCCTCGGGAAGATGGTGTAATTTTTCTTAGAGCTCAACTCGGAGGTACATTTTTGTTTCAGCTTAAGCCCAGACGCAGCGAACGCTACGAAATAATTGGACCAATCAAACAGTTTCAAAAGCGCAAGTCACTAGGCCTTCCCCGTGCATGATTGGTTCAGCGATAACGCGGAGCGCAAGTTTCGTCTGCTTCTTGCTCAGGGGTCGCGATGATCTCAGAACGCCGAGCTCTTATTGGCTGATTGAAAAAAAAATAGTGGGTAGACATCGAGGCATCTAACATTAGGCTCTACCCACTATCACTTCTAATCAGAGCCAATCAGAGCTCGGCGTCGTTCTGACGTCACCGGAACTCCCGCACAGGAAGCAGACGACTTGCTGTCCGCGTAGAACACGTACATATAAACATGACGACACCATGACTGTGCGCTTTACGCCCTTTGATTTGTCCCAGCATTTCGTAGTATCGGCTGCGTCTGAACTTACGGTGAAACGAAGTACTGTGATATATTAAATATAAATCAAAATCGTAGGCAGTGTGTTTCCTATGTCCTATATACCAGTTGGTTTGTCGTCTGCACACCGGTTCATGAGCTCGCTCCCGGGTGGCTTGCTGAACGTAAAAACGCTAGAAATCAATAACAGAGGCTGGCGATGAGGAACATAATCTCGAGAATTATTGCTTTTATAGCGACATATATGAACAATGACCGCGAGAAAGCTTCCACACCAGTGTGCAGACGACGAACATCCGGCATGGGGCATAGGAAATGGACGGCCGCCGTTTTTGCTCTATTTTTAATATTTTGTCCCCCACTGACCTAAGCTCTGATGAAAATAGAGATAGAACTTCTTGGGAAACCACGTTCGCGTGCTGAATTTCAGGTATGTACGTTTGGAATTCAAAAATTTTACAACGCGTGCCAAACGTGTTGGTTCTTACGACCGCACACTGTATAAGCCGCACGCCCCTATAAGCGACTGTTTATTAAAACAAAATTTGGTATAAAAGTTGCTTTTTTGTATAAGTCGTACCTATAGGTATATATTTGAACGGTCGGCGCGGCGAGACTAAATTGAAAACGCGCATATGTTTACTGTGATCGCAATATATGCGCAAGCAAAGGCAAGTTTTGATACACTCGTCACTTAATCGAGCGATAAGTAAAACCCATGTGACAAGTTTTCGCAGTTAAGATTAATAGTAAAAACGAAACAGAAAAGTCGTACCACTGCATCAAAAAAACACACAAAACTTTTGAAAAAAAAAATCCGAGTCTCTTATTTTTAAAAATACCGAAATTTGGTTTCTACATTGTGATAAAACTACAAACTAAACTAACCATAAATGTAATATACAATGATACTAGAAATTACAAACTTCGTGTGAAAGATAATTACTACGCAGACGTACATAAAGAACGTATACTTTACAAGGTCTTAAAAAGAATCAAATATCAAAGTGCGGAGCACTCAGAGCAATCGAATGTCTAGCTACGTTTTAATAAACACCGCATTATTTAAAATATAGTCACAATTACACCACAGGAACGAGCGCTATAAAAATAATGACCAACAAGATTAAATGGATCGGAGATCCAATGAACGAGAAAAGTGTCACAAACTCACAAGCCCCAAAGACGAATCTCTGCAGCACCCCGGCACTAGCACTCTCCTCGGAGTCGGTCCGGCGCCGGGCCACTCGAAGTTGCACCTCGTAGCTTCGACCCCACTGGAGACCGTCCAACAGTCGAACCCGAACCGGAATCCTCGGAAGCTCCAGGCTAAGTCTTAGCGGTTCCGGTTCCGGTTCGTCCGGGTTCTCAACGATCGCGCGCAGCCGGAGCTCCAGCGTCGAACCGGGCCAGTCCCGGTTGAGGTCGGTCGCGTCCAGCTCGAGCAGACCTTCCGAGGTGAGAACCAAGGGTCGCGGTGGGGCCCAAGCCCCGTCTGACCCCCTGCAGGCGCACGCCCAAAAAACAACTAAAAAGGGCATTCACTTAAAAAAAAAAGTATGCGAGTTAATTGTTTTACTGAACAACGAAGACAGTCAATCGAGGTGAACAATGAAATGATCGCAGAGAATGACAAAGCTCGGAATACGATTAGAGCAAAGCAATGCAGTATGCTCAAGGATCATGAGCGTATAACGTTTCCCTTGCCTCCTGTCTCTGAAAAAAAAAAAAAGATAAAAACGAAGACAACATTAACAACCTAGGACCGAGATGCACACAAGTTGAGGCCCTTTTCTTTTTTTCTTCGAGAGATATGCTGTTTCGTTCGCGACTAATTTCATGAAATTTTGTATTCCATTATATGACGATGTTTTATTTGGCGAATAAACGTGGCATGTTCAGAAAATTCACCCTATATGTTTTTGTAGAATGAGTGAGTAACATTTTGCACCTTTGCAATTGCAAACGTACCCGCGTTCATTATTGATGTAAGCACAGTTATACGAAATGCCCACCACCCTAGTAAAAAACAATAAAGCCAAGTACTTGCTTGTTTGTTTTTTACTGCAAAATAAACTACACTGCACCGAACGCTCATTCTCCACCCAAATGGAGCGCTAGAGGTTGGAACCAAATACCAAAGTTTCAGCACTAACCTTTATCTTATTCAAAAGTTCTGAGTGATTTTCTTAATATTTCAATGGGAAAATGATGTCCGACGGAGCTTTCGAATGCATGGAGCTCTATGGCGCCAGAAACCGAAAACGGGCAAAAATCAACCCCATTTATTCATTAAAATTTTTTTTAATGTACACTTGTTTGGCCAAGGTGCGTTTAAATGGAGTTTTTAGTTTTCAGTTGTCGACAATTATTTCATGATTCTCAAATAATTGTCTTTAGAGCCCCTCGTACTGTCAAGCGTTCGAAACGAGTTTAACAACGTCATAAATCAATAGAACGGCATTTTAAATGTGTATAGCAGTACCGGGTTGCGACGGCCGCTATAACAATAGAAGATAAATGGAAACTGTAGTTGTGACTGAGTCGAAATGTCAATTTCGACCGTGCCATCAATAGGTGAGCAGACGGCTGTGGCGTGTAGTTCGTTCCATACATGTCGTATGTCAATCGCAACATGAAATATGCAGTAGAAGTTCCGTACCGAAAACTTCACGGAGAAAACACGCTCCACTCAATAACAACGCGCAGTTCTCTTGGCGTCATGCAACGAGACACCGCGTACTTTTGTTTGAAAATTAACACTATACAGGATTTTGTTTTCCTTTTAGTTTTTAAGTTTAACACATTTGTTTAAAAAAATAGTGAAAGCTACACTTATGCGGTTTGTGCAGGTGAGTTATACGGCCACGGCGACATATATAGTATAAGGGGCTAATCGTATTGATCAGTCGGATAATTAAGTAAAATGTGTTAATAGCTTTTTAATTGGCGAAAGAAGACACGTGGTTTCAATTAGAAACCTGTTGAGCGTCATCGAAAGCCACTAAATAAATAATTTTTAGAAACAGCTTTAGCGCGTGGGAAGCGCAGTAATGCACTCACTCGTGCAACAGGTACAAGGATGAATTTATGACAAGAGACAGAAAAATCGCTCGGGCGGGTTATTATACCGGCAGCCTTGCACCTGCTGCACGTGTGGTAACTTTAGCGCATTATTGCGCTTCTCACGCGCTCAGTCTTTTTAAAAAATTACTAACTTATTTTATTTTTTTCTCTCTCTCTCTTTCTGATTTCGTGGTTTTCGATGACGCAAAGCAAGTTTCTAATTGGAACCATATGTTTATTTTTAATGAATAAATTGATAATTAAAAAAATTTACTTAATTAGCCGACTGATCGTTACAATTAGCCCCATATACCACGTCCCCCTGGCCGTATAACTCACCTGCAAAAACTGTGAAGTTGTAGCTTTCACGACATTTATTTGAAACAAATCTTGTTAAGCCTAAAACAAACACCCCGTATATTTAACGGAAGGGTCATATCAATGGTGTTTGGGACCAAGCAGTAGTTTGCCAAGGGATGGCCAATGTCACAGCATCCTTCTTCTGTGTGACCAATGCTTTGTTTTTGTGGGCTGACCAGTCTCTTCGGCAGATCCTGCGTTGCGAAAGACCATATAATGTACGACGCTGTCAAAGCTACTGGCACGTGCATGTAGCTTGGATACTCAGTTTTATCCTCATTATATTACGAGGCTTTTGTATAGAGCGATTTTTCTCCTCCGCTACGCTTTCCCCACCGAAGACGCCCATAACTGCAGCTCACGGGCGCCGCTGGCTTTTGTTTTGATGAGTTCGGGATCGCGCAGCGGTTTGGGGAGAGCGTCACCGGACGGCGGAAACAGACTGCGAAGAGTCCCAAAGGTTAGGTCGTGCGGAAATCCAGCGTTCGTTGTCGCGCTGCGCAGCGTCTCACGCAGACGAATAGGAGCACCTCATGGCTGTGTGCGCGCGCACCCCGTTGCTCTTGTTACTGACACGTGATGCACCACGTCTAAGTGAAACATATCACGTGATGTAAGACTTCAGAGGGACACTGACGGGGTATTTATGCTCGCCAAGTGCTTTTATTTGTACATGACATATGAGAGCCCAACTACCCAGAACACAATTTGCGGCTCGAAATTCGTTTTCTTTCCGCCCGAAAACCGCCGATCGAGAACTGGCAGGTTTGAGTCGCGCTCACTCTCTTCTCCATGGTCACGTGCCGATTTCTATGCGTTTAGAAACAACCACCAAAGATAATTAAAGTCGTGGGTCATCGAAGGCACACATTCAATATTAAAACTAGAAAAAAAATAGGATACCCATTTTTTGTTTTTTCTAAAAAGCTGCAAATACGTTGATTGAAAAAAAAAGTTGCACATTCACTTCATTTTTACCAACTCTCTCCTTCTTTATAATTTCCCTTCCTCTCCAGTACAGTTTCGATTTTGGTTTCGAGCAGTTGAGTTTTTGTTTTGTTTCTTGCTTTGTTAAAGATATATGTGACGCTGCAGCAAAATTTTGATTTGAGACTTTTGAGTGTGTGTGTCGTTACCTGCAGTCTCGGGTTTTCGACTCATGTTTGAACGGACAGTCTTCTAATAAATCGCTCGGCAAAAATAAATAAAGCAAAACATTTTGGGGGTGCCAGTGTCCCTTTAATGCGATGGCACGAAGGCCATACGGACGGCACCTCCTGTAGTGTAGCGATTGTCAGTTGAAGAAGCAAGCTTCTGACTGTTTTGATTACACGCTCTCCGAGGTCCTCATTTCTGAACGACACCGCCAAGCACGCTAATTCTCCAATCAACGTCATTCAGTTGGTGCAGACCACCCAATGGGAAAGCCGCTCGGTAGCGTGCTGCGATGGCAATGCTGTATTTGAGCCACAAAACGGGTGGGGTTTCTTTTTCTCCTTCGACAACAATATCGTTATTGTCTTCGCCTGGACTGATTAAAGTGTGATGTGCAAATGATGTTTCGAGGGCGTTGCCCGGACTGTTTCGAACATGCAGGAATTTCTCAGGGTGTGTCCAAAATATTCAAAAGGGGAGAAACATGATTGATCGCAAGTAAGCTGCCGCAGAAAACAAAGAGAGGTAAAATGAAGCGCGTGTTCTGTTGATTACCATGCAGATACGTAAAAAAAAACTCATTTGGCGACAGGTGCACCTTTTTTATATTGAGGTGCCAGTGTCGTCTGCTGTATCACTATGTTTATTCTATCTACGCATTCAGAAAGGCCAGTGCAAACCTAATACAAGCTGTGCTATGTGAAAGCTATCACCCCCTTGGTGTTTGCCTACGAATGGAATATAGATAAGTGCGCAGAAGCCTGCATTCGTTGGCTTTCCTTCGCCCTAAATAGACAATGAGGTATTGGCATTGCATATTAAACAAAAAGTAGTGCGAAGGACAGACAAGGACGTGAACACAAAGACGGTACTAGCGCTTTATGTCCGTGTCCTCGTCTGTTCTTCACGATATGCATGCTTATTAAGTTCAAACAACAACGTACAGTCACTGACAGAATGCGAGCAGGCGCGCGCTGCCTTCCGTTGTGCTTCGGCTGCGCGCGCGATCTCGACGTGCACCAGACGCCGAAGCATTGTTGAAGGTAGGTTAAGGTCGCACGGGGGGCGCGACACCCGAAGCTCCACACTGCCTTTCTCGCCTCGTGTTGCGCGCCTTATTTATTTAGGATTGGTATCCCGGCAACGCCTATGTCACAACCGTCTGAGTAGTTATCATTCACGCGCACTTGCGGCAAGCGGGTGGTTTCGCACCCGAGGCCCGTGCGTGTGCCTCGCAGCTTCACACGCGGGCGACCCGTCACTTCGATATACTTCGATTTTCGGCAAAGCGTCGTGCGAAAAAATGAAAGTCTCGCAACCCTTTTAGCCCTAAAATATTCGTCTTTAGACACGCGATCCGAGCGCTCGGTCCGGTGTTCGTCGGGTATGACGTCATGCGACGAATCGTGACGTCATGCGCGAAGAGAAAGAAGAAAAAAATGTACGGCGAGTCGTTGCATACGCGAAACGTTCTATAGCATCACGCGTGGCATCGGGTCACGTGATGTCAATTTCTCCGCTAAATTCAGCGGGGAAACTGAATCGGTGGGTAGGAGATCTGTGACGTCCGGTAATGCAACACTGCGCGCAGTGTTGCTTTACGCGACGTCAGAGAATTATACACCAAGTCAACTTTCCCGCCAAATTTAGCGGAGAAACCGATTCGGTGCGTAGGTCTGTGCCGTCCCACAATGCAACACTGCGCTCTGTTGCATTATGGGACTCCACAGGCCGCGGCTCCACAAAATGCTGTTTCAGGAAATCCGGAGCAACTAGCCAAAAAAGAGTTTCACGTTAAAATAGAAAAAAAAAGACAAATGAGATAGGTGCTATGAAAACTGGAACATATATATGTCGAGACCAGTAATAACGAAGTCGGTTATAACGAAATAGCGGCTACAGCGAAGCGATCACGATTTCCCATTCCCTTTTGCACTTCGTTATAACCGAAGTCGGTTATAACGAAATACACGAGATATATCGAAGTGCATTTCGTACGATTCTCGTTTGACTTCGTTATAACCGGTCTCGACATTGTTCCTGAGGCCGATAATGTTTTTTGTTTTTTTTTTAGGACACGGTGCCACTGAAGCAGCAAGGATAACGTCGCGGTCATACTGCTCATACATCTAACGAAAGACGCGGTGTTCGCGTTCTCAATATAAGGTGGCAGGAGGGTAAACATATGAGGATGTAGAGGGGTTCTGAGGGGGTGTAGCTTTAGTTCATGTACTTTACATTTTGTGGGGGAGGACGGAGGACGGAGGAGGAGAGGGGGGGGGCTTAATGTGAGGGAGTGTTTGAAGTGACAGGCGAGAGGGGGAGGGAGGGAGGAGAAGTTGTGAATAAATCACTGCCTCGTCTCCTTTTGAAATTTACAGAACATCAATCTGCAGATTTCCGATTGACAGACTTGAACACAAGCCTTCGTTTCTGACGCCTCCAAACTGTAATGACGGTTTATTGTTTCGGGGGAAAAAGTTCACCCGAGATGACCGAGGAAGTTCTCGAGGTTTGCAATCAATATTTCGTTCTTCGCTGCCACGTGCCGGGCTCTCATTGTCGATTGAGGCGCGTCGATTCGACATTCTATATTTCTTTGTATACGTCTTACAAATGCCCTTGGTCAGCCCACGTAATGCACAAGACCCAAATGATTTCGTATTTAATATATTTTTACCGGTTTGACAAACAGAAAAAAGCTCAACGGCGCTTTTATTGCCGGAGCAAACATCAATTTGGACCGCACGACCCATCTACAAATACAAGCTGCGAAGATTGAAAAAAACAAACGCTCAAAACTGCAAGTTTATTACTTAGTTCAACGCTCGCCAATCACGCCACTATAAATATATATATATATATATATATATATCTGACATTAATCGATAGGAAACAAAAGAGCCAGGAATGATGTCTGTCCAAAGTGGTTAGAGACTGTCTTTGGCAAGATCGACTCTTTTGTCTGTGCCGTCGATAACGACAAAGGCGGAGAAGCTGGAAAAACGACTCGTCAGCGGCAGTGCTGACGCTTATATACACGTTTCGATCAGCACCGTGATTAGCGCAGGAAGTCCTTTTAACGTCTCGTAAATAGCTAGTAGAGCTTGACTGCTTTGTTCGCTCCTTTGTCTGGTTGGCTCGTTAGAAAATCGAGAAACCTATACAGTGCAATAAATCGAACCTGCGCGGGCACGAACATTAACCCTCAACTCAATTACTTTACTATAACCTTTTTTTTTTACAGCGGTGTTGTTAAGTGTTAGTTACCCCAGGATCGTGTCCCCCGCAAAGAAATGAAGACACTTAACTCTGGACACCTACCGCCATCTATGAGCGACGGCGGCAAGCCACGTATCTGGTTGCCGTCGTCGCTCATAGATGGCGGCAGCCTTTCCACTCTGGCTTGCCGACTTGCGGCCGGCCATTACTTTCCATTGTACAGCTCCGCTGATCTTCCTTCTTCACCAGAGTGGTAAAGGCTGAAACGTTTTTTTTCCATCAAAGCAATCATGTAGAATCATAAATGGTGAGGCACTTATTCGTGGGGATTTATAAAAAGATGTGTGCATTGCGCGACGTGGTTAGTGCGAACACGTCATTGGTGCGTTTTGTTTTCCTTATCTTTCAAGAAAATACTTGGGGGCGCCAAATTTTATCGCTTAGGTTAGTGCCCCTATGAACCACCTCTCGCAACACACTAGTAGTCTTGGATACAGCCCTTCGATACTAAGGATAAAAACAGGGGAAAACAAAACCGGCGATTGCTTGTTGGCAGGAATAATGTCGCGCTATGTACCATTTCTTGCTCTGACTTTAAAGCTATCGCACGAGCCATGCATTTCTATTATTTAGAATATGTCTAGTTGCGCGTATAAGAAATCAGCTTAGCGTGGTTCATCTGTTGTTTTCCACAGATTGTTTTTATGCGATCCATTTTTGTTAAAATATTCCGCATTTACTCTAAAATAAGTTTATTTTTGTGGGAATATAGCACGTGCTTCTCTTTTTTTCGCATGGCCGGTGGAGGCTAATTATGACAATTAAATAAAGATCGTCAACGAATAAGGGGAAAAAATGGCAGTTGAACTCACAACCGCCGCATGTTTTCGGTTAACAGCTGATCACGACGTTCCCGTGTTAAAACTACCTTCGCGGATGCTATATGGGTTATATCATATGTTCGTGCGAGCAAGCACACACTCGCTTTGTACAGGAAGGGGTTGATTTTAACGCAGCATGTTTTTATAACTTTATTTAAAATACTATAAATAGCTATGTCTATAGCCGGTGACAGGATAGTCGGCGAAGGGTAAAACAAAAGCCACACATAGTTTTTGCGCCTGCGTCGGATCTGTCTGAAATGCGCGATCAAATGTTCAAATAACTTGTCAGCCGAAGCCGCTAAATGGGAACTCCGGCGATTTTTTTAGCTACCCTATTCAAAGACACTACGTGAACGCGGAAGGCTTCTTGATTCCGAAATGCCATCTCGTTTCCCCAAATTCACTCTAGTTAATTTTAAAAAAAAGTTTTTGTTCGCTATCGAAACGTAAACTTCGCTCTCCCTAGATTTTCCTCGGTTTTTCCCGCCATCCATATGTGACGTCACCGGAGGGAAGCGAGGAGCGCGGCCAGTAATCGGGTACGCTCGCGCCCGCCTTTCTCGCGTCTAACAGCGAGAAAACCTGGGCGTTCGTGCTATTTGAAGTTGATAACAATCTTTATTTGAACGAAGTATGACTTTGGCCTACGTGCTGAACTATAAAGGAAAAGAAGCACAAAGTACATCTAAGCACTTCTTATGAGTTGTGAATGCGAAAGCATGCACGCCGCTCGTCCGCTCCCTTTTTCGTCTGCTGCGTACTTTTCGTCGCCGGTCAGCGCGCGTGCTCCCCTGGGCACGCTGACCTTGGACGCTCCGTGTTAACGGCGCGCTGATGGACACGCAGCGCCATGGGGTGAGCGGTCGTGGAAACTGACGAGCGCAGCGGCCAATGGAGCCCCGTCGACGCGCGCCAGCCAATGGAACCGAAGGCGAAGTCCATCAGCTTTGCTTCGCTCCTTTGGGATCGGGGAAACTAGGTGCCGTTTTCGCGCTTCAAACTGATGACGTCAGGCTCGCTCCATGAGACAGTTAATGCTTTCGCATTAAAAGAAAGAAAGAAGGAAGCAATTGGGATTTTGAGAAGACCGTTTTTGCTACTCGGTACGCTCAAGCCGCAGCTCGCTAGTTTCGTAAAACCGGTAGCGTAAATTCGTTCTCCTTTTATCAGAAGCAAGCCACTACGCTAGCAAAGACAGGTCGATTAGTTACGCAGCACATTTTTTTACGAATCACCCGAGCACCGCAGAGAATGCTCGAAATGTGGGAAGAAGTGCCTCTCACGCTCGTCTCACCTGAAGGAGGTGTCGTTTGTCTTAGATTTTTTAAAGAAAAGTTACTGTTGCAGACGCCAGCATGTGTAAGTGTTGGGATGCAGCGTAGGCGAAGGAGGAATGCACATGGACGTCCCAAACTCAACTGGTCTTTATTTCCACCTCCAAAACTCACTGCTCCGTTCCCGGGCTACACTGTTTCCTCGGCCTCTCTCTCTCTCTCTCTCTCTCTTTCTTTCTATATATATATATATATATATATATATATATATATACAGGGTGTTTTCCGGGTCGATCGCTGACGACCCGAAAAACAGCTTCGCGGCTGCTCAAGTCGCTCGACCTCTTTCCCGCCTGTGAAATGCGCGGGCACGGAAAAGAAGAGATTAGTCATTGTTGTCAATAGAGAGTCGCCTCCGGGAACCCTCGCGGCATGGCGTAGTTTAAAAATTCAATAACTTTGCGGAAAATATTTATAAAATATTTTGGTTTTCAGCTGAGAAAGGATTTTTGATGCAGTCTGAAAATTTCCAGCAAAATCGAAAAGTACATAAAAAAATCGTCGGAGTTCCTTTTAAGCTTTAAAGAGAAACTCCGGCTGGTTTGTGAGCCATTTAGGCTACACGCATTCCCGAAATACCCAGGCTTTCAAGCTTTCGAATGTGTTATTTATTATCTCTAAATTCAAAATAACTCAAATGTAAGTGAACTGATGCCAAAACCAGCATTTAAATTTTTCCGGGCTCCCTCAGTCGAGCAGGCAGTCTAACACATTTTTTCGCGCGTTGTTTTTTTTATTTTTGCTAGCGTAAGTGTAACCAGCATTAATTCCACACCATTGAGCTTCTTATAAGCATTCGGGAATAACCTGTAATTCCCCCATATAGCTCCATATCACATCATCTGACGTCACATTTTTAGTGTTGTCAGTAGTGGGACTTAGCCTCTGAGAGCAAATTTGAAACTTCAATAACTTTGCGAAAAACATGACTGTGACTTGCAACTTGGACGATTAATACTGCTAATGGCATGCTGGGCTTACTTAAAGGAAACTTCCCCCACTCATCATTGTCTCTAAAGCTTCTTTTCTAGAAATCCTTGGTCCGCACTGAACTGGAGTACGCTGCCTCCAACTGGCATCCAGCCAAAAAAATTGCCTTATCACCAGAATTATCACTAGAGAACACTGATTAAAAAAAAATTGCCGCTCATGATTATATTTTGCTTTCCTGAATTTTTTTAATGTTCTGAGGTGTGTTAAACTGCATAATTTCATAATATACCGGGTGTCTCAGGTAGCGGCCAGGCCCTTTAAATCGGCCGCAAAATTCGGTTTCTTAACGTATCGCGCTACAATTTTGCGCAGCGTTACCCACAAATGGTACATTTTTTCTATAAAATTTGCAAACAGCGAACCTACTTAAAGAAAAAGTAAAAAAAAGAAAAAGAAAAGAGAAAGGCTTAACTCCAATGGAAACGCAGCGAAGTCACCGGTCTTCAAACAATAGGGCGCCCTATTGATTGAAGACCGGTGACTTCGCTGGGTTTCCATAGGAGTTAAGCCTTTTTTCTTTCTTTTACTTTTTCCTCGGGCAAGTTCGGTCTTTGCAAATTTTATAGAAAAAAAAAATGCACCACCTGTGGAAACTGCTGCACAAAATCGTAGCGCGATAGGTTAAGAAACCGAATTTCGCGGTCGATTTAAAGAGCCTGGCCGCTATTTAAGACACCCGATATATTTGCTACTTTGGTCCACTCCCTCTGTAATGCCTTCGGGCCCTGAGGGACTCAATAAATAAATAAATACACATCCCTTCCACCTTACAATGTACCGCAATGACGCTACGTGACACCGGAGCCAAATCGTAGTTAACAACGCGCCACGTGACCTCCTGGTTGGGCGGAGCGAGGCGCGAAGTTTGAAGTCACGTGGTGCGAGTGGAGCACCGGGTTGGCTAAGACGTGACTCATAGCCGCCTCCGTCGCTGCACATCATCGAAAGGAATGAAGAGAAAGGGGTGGTTCGGGAAGTGGGCTTTCCCTCAGTGATGGTCTCGCTGTGGGAGTGCACGCTTTACAGGGCCTGAAGTGTCGCTCTTCGGGGGCCTGCAATGTTCGGGTCTGGGATGCAGCGTTTCTAAGCCATTCGGAAGAACTGTGTAGTTTCATGCAACTTTTTCTTGAAATGGTATAGAAATTTTACAGTTGCGTAGGATGTAATTTGAGATGTCCATGTTATTTTGGTAAGTTCAGTTGGGGACGACGTCTAGATATAAATATTACTGTGCATAAAAGGCGTTTAGTAGACTTCTAGATCTCATATATACGATATATGCTGTCGCGCGTGAAGCTGCAACGCGAAATATAAATTAAACTCAGTTTCTGAAAAAGAAAAGAAAAAATATATTTGTTTTTATTGTTCACGCATTTTTTATATGTTGTGAGATACATGGAAATTTTGTTTTATCCCACACACAAAATTATGAAGTTATTTGCTTCGATTATAAATTCAAAGTAGTTTTAAATACTCTATAGGCGTTTCTTCAAAGCAGCTTGGGCCCGTCAGCAATTTATGACATGCGCAAACCACTTTACGGGTCCTTAACTCGACATAATTAACAAACACAAAATTGTTTTGAAATGTTGCAACCCAGGAAATGTTGCAAATCAAGGAAATGTGCGCCAGGGGAAACCTCTTTTTTTATTATTATTTACAACACCTGAATCAAAATTTCACAGCTTATAGTGCTTCATCTCCTTTTTATAAATCTGGTGCTAGTTTTGGTAGAGCTTGTTTTTTTTTATATCTGGAGTGCAGTGTACATGCAGAAAAAAAAAACATTCTCGCGCACACGTGGGACATGTTCGTTCCTTTTAGAACGCTGAGTGAAATGAACACCAAAAATAACGTGTGCGAGAACATGTGTATTTTAAAAATAATCTAAAACTAAAAAAATTAAAAAAGCTAACATTTTTTTACATTTTTATAAATATAATAAAGATACATTCTATTCAAGGCTTGATAGCGAAATTCTATATACCTCTAAGGCTTACGCATGCAAAATGTAATTGTAATAGGACAATCATTAAAAAAATCGCAAATCGGGATGATGCCTCTAAGCTACACAAAGAGATAAACGCGTTCGAGTGTTATGGACGTGTCGCTGCACTCTTTCGCGGCGGGAAAAAATAATAATATTATTATTATTTTTTCATAATTTGCCTTGAGAAATTGAAGCTACGAAAGACTGCGACGGAGAGGCGATGGCTAGGCCTAATTCTGAACATAAAGATGACGGCGGGCTAAGTCACGATTTGAAGATTCGCGCAGACAAAGATTGCTCCGATTTATCCTCGCTTTGGCCGCCGGGAGGTCTTCAAATGCCTATTTGACAGATTTCTCGATCGTAACCGGCAGATATAATATTTGAACATAAATTATGAAGATTCAAAGATAATGAAGCACCGCAAAACCCTCAATCTCATTTATTTGCCAAATATTGACGTTTTTCCTTGCACCAAAATTTCGTCAACTCTTTTTGTTTTTGCAACACCGCTAAAGAAAAGTGTTTCCTTCCAAAACCTTTGAAGGCAAGACTTTTATGATGGAAATGAGCAAACAATTTCAATGCCTTAAATCAACGTTTAAGTTATAAAAATAGATATCAGCTATTTCTATCTTTGAAGTCTTAAAATGCATGAAACGAACTATTTAAGCAACGAATATTTAAATTTATTTACAAGACATGAAACAATGGCTTCGCGGAGTGAAGACGAACAGTATTGTTAACTCGTTTCGACGCTAAATTTTGCCGAGGAAACTAAATTGGTGCATAGGTCACATGACACAGGTCACGTGACGTGAATTTCCCCGCGAAATTTAACGGGAAAATCCACGGATGAACGGATGGACGAATTTCTGGAATTAGGGTTTCTCTTAAAGGGAATATATCATGTTTTAATAAAACTCCGACTCAATACCGCGTTCAAATTAATTATAATTTGAATGTCCGCACCACTCTTTCGATTTATTTTTGTTGTTACTCCTCCAGCTTCAGTAAATATTTTACCCGAAATATTATTTAAAAACTACAAAATCGGTAAAAATAATACTTAAGTAAGTTTCCTGTCCGTGGACTTGGTTGCCGCCTTTGCGCGACCTATGATGCCCAGTATTCAGAGGCCTTTCCAGATACAGCAGCTAGACCTTTGAAGGGCCGGACGCAAAAGCCTCGCGTGTTGTCCAATGCGCCGCAGCGGTGTGGCATTTTTGCTTTTGATCGTTGAGCGGCGTTGTAACAGAATCAATACTTAATTAAGCTCCCGGTTGGTGGATTCGGTTACCGCCGTCGCGAACTACGAACTGTCGAAAGGTTTTTGTTTTACGGATGCAGCGTATCTAGGCCAGTGAAGGGCCGGACGAATGCCTCGCGTGCCGTCCAATGCGGCGCCGTGTTGCTCTTGATGGCGGCGTTGTAATAGAATCTCCCTTTCCGGTATTTCCTGTTGCGTCCCGTGTGTTTCCTGAGAGGCATGCTTGCGTTGCCTCGTTGCACGATTGCGCCAGCGAGAATCGATGTGTTTATGCTTCCAGGGCACAAACAAATAGGCTTGAAACGCGGACACCGTGTAAATGTGGTGCTTAGCTTAGCGGAATGTGGTGAAACGTAGAAAATAAATTGTACGCTTGTTTTGCTTTTTTTATTATTTCTCGAATACATAAAGCTTAATTAACGGACGCAGAAAAAAAAACCGTTGAGTAAAATAAAATTACAAATTAGAAGATAATTAGTCCGGTTTGGTTTACGATTCGGCGTAGAAAATAAGCGAATTTGTTTTCACTACATCGAGTTCGCAGTTTTATTTTGTACTTGTTTTTGTAGCCATCGACAACTTAAAAAATGCACAGCGGGGGTTATTGTGTTCACAGTTATTGCTTCGAGAATTCGTTTTTCGCCTTATTTTTTTTGTTAATGCCTCATTAAGCAATTAACGCATTGTCCCGCGTCTCTTCTGCTGTGAGACATTATTAATACAGAACCGTATATATGAGAAAAGAATACTTCAGAAATGAAACCACCGTGCAGAAATGCAAGCCTGCACGCATACGCGCAAAGAATAGGCCCGTTTCAAAACCCAATGTAACAACAATGGTTGTCGCCATTTTTTTTTTTTTTTGGCACAAAGCGTGTGATTGGTATCTCGAGTCCTTGCCGAGCACTGACAGAAGCAGATCGTAAGTCCAATCGCGAGCTGGAGCCGAGCTCCCGCCTGAACGCCGACGAGGCATCTCGTGTCCAATAGATCAGAGTACGAGCCCGAACAATAGCGGACTGATGTGATGGACTCAGCAGATGCCATATGCGCGCACTTTCGGAGCAAAAACGGTCTATGCTTGTGTGGTGGTTGGCTTAACCGAAACATTCAGGCAACTCGAAGCTGTACTCTCGTTAACCATCGCGTAACGTCAAACACGTTGAGCAATGTCGCAGCGCCGATGGTCGCAATTGTTACGTCATCCTCCCCAAAACAGCCAGCGAATCAGCGCGTCGCGCTTGCATGACGTCAGGTAAAGTGCGCTTGACGATGTCTGGGAGACAAGCGCAAACACGAGAACAGCCTCGACAGTATAATTTAAAAAAATACCACAAAAGAGACTGGGCAAAGAGTATCAAAATCAAAACTAGCGCTTGTTTAGGGATAAATATCGGTTTTCGTGCTTTCATTATTTTTACATATTTGTTGAATTTGATGTTTGTTTTCGGTGTCGTCATAAAAAAAACGCTTAAGGGGACTCTTAAGCTTCGCCTTTAAAGTGGAACGTGATAGCGTTGTCGCGGTCCCGTTCGCGAAGCCTTCTCATATGAACGCGTGCCCCTTGCCGAGCCGTACAAGCGTTTGTGCGTGATCTAGTCTGTAACGACACGTGTCACGTGACGTTACACTGGCTGTGACGTCATTACCTTATCAACCCACTAAATTAGGCGGGAACAATTTCTGCTCAATTTCTGGCTGTTCCCGCCAAATTTAGTGGGTAAATCTCATAATGCAACGCGCGCAGCCACGTGTGACGTCACGTGTGACGATCGAGTGGCTTCGCGCGTTGCATTATGGGCTTTCCGGTCTCACCGACGACGGCGCCGGATTTTCTGCGACACGGGCTCCTAAACGCTATAGCGTTAAAATATCGGTGTTGATCATAAAAGAAAAATAGGAGACGGTCCTGGAATTTCCCAAACTCCAGGGGATGTGCTCAAACGTCGAATACGTATAAACAAAAACAAAATACAAATAAAAGGTGCCAAGGACATCATGGATATGGTTCCCCAAGGAAGAGACAGATTTCTTGGAGATACCACAGAAACAAACATATCAAAATTGCGTTTTTTTTTTTTTTATTTTGATAAAACTGACTCGGGGAGCTACTTTTTGAGGTTTTAACCAATTTCGTACACTTTAATCGATTAAGAAAAACACAAAACACTAATCGATTACAAATGCCATTACGCTTGTTTCAAAAAGTATTCATGGGTCTTTTGTACTGTCTATTATTAGATTAGACTATCAGAATTATAAACGACTTATCTTTTAATCCACCCATTTTGGTAAACCATTCTCCCATCGGAGATTCTATTCGAGAATTCCTTGGTGGAAACGTGCACGAACAAAAGTACCATTAAACAGGGGACATAAACAAAAAAGTGTGGTTTCAAGTAATTCTAGACTTCCAAGAGTTTAATCAAACTACTCTTGGGTTTACTTCCTAATAAATGTAATAAAATATTACAAAGATACTCCAAAAGTAATCTATTACTTGTACTGAATTCCGTACAAGTCTGGTTTTATCGCGATATACACCGAAAGTGATGCCAAACCCAATCTTTCGGGAAAGAATATCAAATGGCATAATATAGTCTTAAAGAAAAAGTACTCACCGGTTACTAGGAGCATGGCGGTGACCATCCAGGGGAGTTTTAGCTTCACTTTTCGCATCTCGTTCTCTGACGTGACCCCGGTCCGTCGGGGCTTCGAACCGTCTTGCCGATGTGGACGCATGAACGAGGCCGTGCGACGCCAAGTCTAACAGAAACTGAGGACGCCACTCCAGCCCAAACCACGGGCGTGAATATTCTAACTTCAAATGACGCAGTAAACAAACTCTTTGATTTCTTTTGGGTTTTTGAGTGAAAAATTTGTTTGAGGATAGCAGACGACCGCTGGTTTTTTTTTTGTTTCGTCGTCTGCTTAAATGTGACCGCGCGAGCAGACGACTCCGGAGCGCGTGTGTTTCGAAGGCGCATTGACAAACGCCGCTCGGGCCGATGGTTGCTGTGACGACGAGTATTGGAACGTCCTGATTGGGCGGTGTCCGAATGACAGGGGTGGAGCCACAAGTCTTTCACCTGGAGAAGGTAAAAGAGAACCGCACTGCTTGCATGTCTCTCCCCCCCCCCCCCCTTCCTTTTTTTTTTTTTAAAGGTAAATAACGGAGTGAATAGAGTGGTGTTTGCCCTTATTTTGAGTAGCGCGCACGCACTGTACGTGCCCTATCGCGTTCTGCTGACGCACTTCCGAATGTAGTTGTAGTTTTGTTGCGAAATGTGGAAGCGAAATATTTATTATAGTTGCCTTTCTTTCCGTCTTGCGTACTGGCAAACAGTTGCGTAAGCGTATGGAATTATACATTAAATTGGTCATCATTTGGAGCGGTTCTTATCTGGTTTGGCTAAGGTAACCCGCTTGTCGGAAAGGCCTGTTTCTCCGGGCATTTTGTTTGTGGTTTGTCTGAACGGAACATGGGATTTCAATTCTGCCCGCGCTTTACTAATCGTTGTAATCGATCATTGCTAAATCAATCTCACGAGAGTCTTACGTTCAGCTGACGTATTATTCGTGTGTTGCTCTAAAAAAAAAAAGTTATTCATATGGGTTTAAACACTGAGATGTAACTAACTAACGGACCATGTCACTTTGCTTTGCATCTGTCATTCAAAATAAATCCTCTAGTGTTTAAAGAACTCAGTGAGCGTCTGTATTGTGACTAGTGTGTGTGTACGAATTTGTGTAATTTTGTGCACTTGGCTTTTATAGTGATATTACGTCACTTTGTGAACTTGTTTAATCTTCATAATGTATTTCCTTTTGTCAATGATCCCCCCTCATGTAATGCTCCCCCCCATGTAATGCGTCAGAAAAGACGCCTTTCAGTTAAATAAATGAAATGGAATGAAATTTCAACAGTTTAGTGTATACTAATACAGAGCATTAAACAAAGTAGACACGTTTACATCTACTTTTCGGTGTTAATGGTCTTAGATCAGTTTATACATGTACTACCTACCTACCACGTTAAGGCTAATTCAAACTTTTTGTTTCTATTTTTGAGCGTAGTCGGGTGCTCTGTAACAGTTAATGACTGCTTACGACGGAGATGCACGCTGGCGCCATCTTTGTTGCCCCGTGACGCTACCGATCTCCGGATGCTTCATAATTTTGACGCACCATTTTCTGCCATGAGTTTAAAAATATATATATATATATATATTTTAAATATTGTTTTGAGCAACTATACCTCATGAATAGAGCACGTATTCTATCTCGAAAATACTGCAAAAAATCTTACAGTCTGGTTAGTGCGCAGTTCCCGCGCTACTTGACAGATGGCGCCACTCGAAACGCTCCCGCGCAGGTTTGTTAATCGGCCTCTATCTACATTTGACTATGAAAAAAATGAAAAAAAAACTCATCAGAACATTTAACGACCAGGAATTCCGTGGTTGTTTCACACCACGGAATTCCTGATATTTGGGACCGATGCAATGACGACCTCGAACCGAAGTTTTGCTTGTACACACATACATGTTTCTGTATTCCTTTTTTTTTTTCTTTCTTGGGGGGGGGGGGGAGGGGGGGGGACGTCAAAGCAAAGTACAAGGTCATAAAAGCGTGTTATAACTTTTTCCACTAAACATAAAGAGCATTCATTAGTGGTGTCACATGATAAGAGTCCAGAGTAAGTTCAGCAAGATTAACGATATGCGGTCTCTTATGTGGTCGCTGAGAGTTTCAGAAGCGCAGTGCGCTGCTTGTCATGATCACGCTTCTTATCATTATTATCGGCAAACGCCCCAATCTCATTGGCTGTAATCATAATAAGTAATGATAAGATGCTCGGAATTCGTCACGCCCGAAGTTCCTCCAGTCTGAAGAAAAAAAACTACGATGCAGGCATTTCGCATCTACAGCTCTACCAAAAACGTCCACATTGCGAACCTTCACCGACCGAAATGGCAAGAGTGAAAACAAGATGACGTTAAAATAACACACAAAAAGTTGACAAAAAAAACAAAAAAACACGCGTGCGCAGAATGTATTGAACAACATGCATGCCATTTCGTGCTTTTTTTTTTTCTTTTGTCTTGCATTTGACTTTAAGGTAAACATTTACGGGTGTAAGGTGTGTGACCCTTTTTCGAAGACCCTCTCTCGTGGTATCATTGCAGTGTTGACAGATGATTAAAACCAAAGCTACCATGACTATGCAGTTTCTAGAAGGTTTCTAGTCTGTGGAGACAAACTTCGATGAGAAAAAGAGAGTAAGAGAGAGAGGAAATAATTGAGCAGTCCTGTGCAATCACGGTGCAGTAAGTGATAGCACTGACACGTCACGGCCAACTCGTTGGACATCGGTGTCGCGTTCATGCATCATGGGGTGCGTGGACAACAGCCTTCGGAACAAAAGAGACGTCGGACCATTTTGTCCCCAACGCTTTTGTTTCTTTTTTTCCTGAGCGGGAGCAAGCGCTTCTCCCGTCACCAGCTCTTGGAATTGACAGTGCTTCGGCGACATTTTGTGAACGGTTCTTTCTTTGTAATTTTCTCGACGTCATTTGCATGCGTTCTCGCGCAAACGAAACCATAGATGAAGCCACGCGCACGCTTGCGCTAGCAGCTTTGACAGCGTTGTACACCAAGTATGAAACAGAGAATAAGCAAAGCGCACATGAAGGCACCCTATTTCAGTGGTAAGAGGAGTCCGTAACAGCTGTCGCTGTTAGCATCTGTATACTCGAAGAAAACCAGTCCGGCACACATAGTTTGGAGAAAAAAACCGAACGGTTCATTTGCTCCTTCCAAAAGGGTAAGATTGAATGGAACGTGAGTAAAGAACAAGATAGCAAAAATATACGAAAAGAAGCTTCGTTTTTACTAACGAGAACGTGCCCAATCACCGCGCATTTTCAGCTGTGAATTTCTTTAAATCATAAAATCAATAGTCCAATATATACAAGCCAAAAATATTTTTCACCTAGTAAAAATATAATAAAAATCTAGAAGGAGGCAGACGAGGCAGATCGGAAAAACCACTGGACACGTTGTTCTGGTCTGCTTTGTCCTCGTTTTTATCGTGTATTACGTTGAAGATGAAGCCCAACTAGAGCAGCTAAATAAGCTACGCTTCAGAGTAACGACACTTGGCCATATTTTGGCTTAAAATCATGGTTGCCAGTTATCTGAAGCTTTATCTTAAATAACAAGAAAATACGCTTTTCTGTCCTCGACCAATGTTTAAACAGTTCGCGATATTACATGAGCTTCCTAACACCGAATCTAGTGCTAAGGAAGTGGCACTTCTGAATCATGACGATCGGCAGTTGCGCCTGCTCTCTTCTAAACACCAAGATGGCGGCGCCCACAACAATATCAGGGAACAAAGTGCCTATACTTTAAGCGTAGCTCATTCAGTGGCTCTAGCAACAATCAATTAGCCCATCTATCAATTTTAAATAAAATATATCTGTTTATTGTCTATAGATATCACCATTCAATCGCGGTGACACGACGCATCTAACTCCGAACTTCTTTGTTCAGTGGTCATGTCTATGCGGCAATTTTTTTTATTTTTTTTCTAAATTATTTTTTACGTCGCGTTTTTCAAAGGCTTTCTTTAATAAATCGAAGTCCGAGCTGAAATTTGTCCACGCTTCGTCGCGCAGTGCTCACGCGAAGTATTGAACTCGAAATTGACTGGGTTTGTCGTCATTAGAGACGTAAATGACAAGTCCGGATGTGTAGTTTCCTTTCCTCTTCTTCACCCTATCTGGATGGCCGTCTTCGATCTCTTTGCGCGTTCTGTATGGATTTGCCGCACAAGCGTTTCGGAAGATTTGGCGACATGAGCGATAGTGTTCCGTTTTCCCATTCATCATGCGAGTTTACATAACAAATAAATCATTACCCGGGAATTTTTTTTTTGCCTGCTCGTCGATTTTATGGTGAGATCAAAAGTCCAGGCTAGCCAGATGTTGAATGCATCCTGAGAGGCTGTCACGTGTTCACGGGGTGCCTTACTTGCCCGATGAGGTCGCTCAAATCAACGGGCAAACCTGAAGGGGAAAAAAAAGTAGGTAAGTTTGAGTTTTACAGTTTTATAGCCGCGCCAGCACGAGATGGCGCCACTTTTACCAGGTCGGCGTTAGAGGAGCCCCTGAGATTTGCAGCATTTGTTTCTTGGCGAGGAGGAAAGCTGGCGGAGACGCTGGCAGGCGAGCAGAGGTTAAGCAAAACAGAGCTGAAGGCCGCAGCACTCCTCCGGTGACGTCACACGAGTCGGCTGGCGAGCGCCGCGGAAAAGCGCTGCACTGAAGGCGTCGCGCATAGATTTACCGACGTAGTATGGCATTTTTAGTGACCCAAACATTTGTTAATTGGTAAAACAGGATTTATAAATATCTATATGACTGGGAAACATAATTTGTTACACGGGCAGCATATTAGGACGTACAATTATTGTTATGATATGAAAGAACAAGGTTAACGACGTTTCGATAGAGATGGGTTTTCGTTGTAGGCATCTAAATCCTGGGCGCTTTAATTACCTCTAGAAGTGAGAAGACACAAACGAAAAATGAATTCCTGAAACGTTATTGTAAGAAGTGATGGGACCCGCCAAAATGCATAACAGCAACAATAAAGCAGGTGATGCTTGTACATGGGTGGTTACTGAATTCGTATGTGAAGCTAATGAAAAAGATAATATTAAAAAATTTGGACTTTTGGAGCACGAAAAATGTAATGTGTTGAAATGTATTTTTTACCAGAAGTAAACGCATGATAATAAAAAAGCAAAACTGCAGGCGAGCTGAGGAATGTTTATCATAAAGTAATTAATCCGAGACTGAGGCACGAAGACGAAAAATTAAACGCAGAAAAGGCACAAAAAAGAGGGTAAGACGCCGCCTAAATCGAAGTGCACAAGTTTTGATTTAACCGAGTGTAGGCAAACTTAGCAAACTTAAAGCATAATTTTCAGTAAGGAACACATGCAGCTGTGGGAGCTTCATGCCTACATCTACCTGCGTTCATTCACACTACGAATAGATGCTGTGAATATAAGTTTTCTCACCTTTGGCAGCTTCAAATTGTATCTTCTCGTGTATCCATACTTTCTTCTTGCATCCATCTTGACACAATTCAAACACAAGCGACTTTAGATGCCGTTCTGTAGCTTTCGCGACACTAAGACACAGCACATGTACGGCATGTAGACTTTAATGTCGCTTGGCAATAAGTGTAACAATTGTTTCACTGAATATAAAATAATTATTTAGATTTTAGGGTTTCAAATTTTCTTTTCTTTGACTTAGAATTAGCCTCATGAACCTGGTCGTTCAACTTTCCACAATAGTTTTTCAGCACAATGTTCGTGCTGCACCACAACAAGTGCTTCAGCACGAGCTCACTTGTATGTCCTTCTTCACATGCGTCGAAGTCACAAGTCTCGTTGGTAGACAGCAGTTCCATTGTAAGCTCGGTGACGAACTGGCGCTGGTTCGGAACCTTCAGAAACTCTGCCTGCTTGGAGAGTTCTTGAGCAACAACATAATTGTGTGTCACGGCATTAACGGCGAACATAGTTGGATAAAGGAGCCCCCCTCGATCCAATTCCTTGACAAGAGAGTAGTTCTCCTGGGCAAGTGAAACTGATTGCCGTCTTGTCTTCTTCAGTAAGCGCCGCCCTGCATTTTTGACATTTCAGTTTTTTCAAAGCGGCCTAAACTGCGTATCCCGCCACGTAGACTAGGACTGGGAGGGTCTCATTTATCGCTTGTGACACTGCCTCTTCTGTAACTACTATGTTGCAGCTGGGCCGTGGCGTGTCTACTCGTTTTTCAAGCTCCTCCCATCGCTCGTCTTCACACGTGATTGTCGGCAACGTACTCTGCAGTCGCAGCTTATTTTCACCTTCATAAAGCTGCCTTATGGATATGTGATATTGCGAGCCAGCCAGCTGCCTATACTTCCCGAAACGGTCTTCCAAGCTATCAGTCTGAATCTTTCCCAGCAGGACATAGTTCAGCCCGAGTTCAGTGAAGCAGTATTCGGTGATCTCCACAAGTGCACGGGTTGTTTGACGGAGTGCTCCGTGAGTCTCCTTGGTTAGCGTGCCGCTGGTAAGGTTCTCGCTCTCCCATACGTCCAGCCAGGCGTCCAGCCAGTCCAAAAGACTGCACAAAAAATGCACCTTGAGATCGTCCTCTGCAGAAGTTACTGGTTCTTGAAAGTCGTCTCTGAGTCGCGTTCCTTTGTTCGGCGTCTTCACATTTACAATTTTCCACCACTTGACTATGATTTCAATGAAACTCGCAGTTCCTTCGAAGTACTTTAGGCCTTTCTTCTCTCCGATGGAACAAAGGGCCGGGGGTAGGGAGTCATGGAAGATCTGCAAAGCAAGCTTCACATTTTGTCTTTCAATGTTCGATGGGTTAAGGGCCTTTCTTGAGAGGCTGACGCCATACCTCAACAGCTGGTCGCATTCTAGGTTGAAAACCTCTCTGATGGTTGTAAAAGATGCAGAGAGCATAGACCGCACACCTGTCGGCCCAGCCTGCAGCTCAGGAAAGTAGAAGCAAACTCTGTCATTCTTCTGGTTGAGCCAATTGTTGCGTATGCGTTTGAGCAGGTGCACTGGGTCTATCACAAAACAAAACAAAACAGTGGCCTGTGAGGATCACATGGGTGTGGATAGACGAAATCCTCAGTTTTTGTTTTGCCTTCGTGGTGCTTTGGATCCGGTAGAAAGTGGGACATTGCTTTTCTGTTCACAGAGTTGTTGTCGGTTACAACGCAGAAAACCTTGTAGCCGATCTTCTCCAGCCCCCGTATGACATCTCTCAACAGCTTGTGCAGAAACTCTGCGTCAGCTTTGTGCACAGGGACGACTTGAGCAACTTCCTTGAACTTGCAGGTGAGGCTTTGTACCATAAAAACAAATGCACTATTGGCTGCTTCAGTGGAATTGACGGCCACACCAGTTATGTTACCCCTTTGTACTCAAAATAGGGCTTAATGTGAATCTCGTCAACCATCAAAGTCACGAAACGTTGACTGTCGTTCAACCCAGAGATTCTCATGTTCATGTAGCGTAAGAACGTTTCACTTTGATGCTCCAGTTGGGGATTCATTCTGTACGATGAGCATATTGCTCGGATGGTCATTGGATGCGGCAGAAAAATGCCTCCATAGCTGCGAACAAAGTTGTATGCATGAGGTGATATTGTAAAGAAAATGCAGCAAAAAACCATGAAGTCAGCTGAGTAACGCCTTCGCTCCTTCTTTTTTGACAGTAGCTCGAGCTGCTCGCGTAGAAACTGGATGGCGTGGGCCTTGTCCTCTGTTGCTGTCGCAGACAATTTGTCAAGCAGCATACGAATGGTCTCGCAAATGTCATCGGCCGAATTTGTTGAACTTGAATTGAGGTTGGCGTCCCAAGTCCGGATGTTTTCAAGGAGCTCCATTACTACACTCTTGGTTTTTGCCTTAGTTGGAATACGCAGACTGGATCCCAATCTTGTGGTTGGCGTCTTCATAAAATGGAGTGTCAGAGAAAGGTCAGCTTTCACGACAAGCGAGTATTTTATCCATGGGGCTCCATCCTCAACAATGTGTAGCAGAATGAGGCGCTCATTGCTCTCCATGGTATGCCAGAAGGGAGACTTTTTGCTTCGCACATGGTCAGCAAGATCTTTCAAGCTAGAAATTCGGTCTAGTTGTTCTTGCCGGCGAAACGTCTCATTCGAAGCTACAATCGCAGACTGTAGTGCAGCAGCATCCCGACGCCGTCTCTTAGAGTCTGGGTCCTCTCTTGCGCTTTGTGTCTTCGTTAGGTATTTTGGACAGTCCGGGAACACCGATGGAACTGCGTTTGGTTGCAGGCGGGGGTACGACAAGGGCAGAGTCACAGTGCGCCCGGAAGCCTTGTCGAAATGCGAAGTTTCTCGAAGAATGTCTTCGGCTTTGAAATGAACCTCGCATACCTATAGGGAATAAATTGGTTTACATAGTTAACACCTAGTGTGTGTTCAAAGTGTTAGGACAATAACTTAGTTCTACAAGCTCTGCATAGAAGTTCAGGCTGACGTGCGTAACATAACGTCCGGTAGTTTTAGGCCAGATCATAACGTTTCATTCAATGTGTAAATTGTTTGATCTAGCGTCCGCCAAGTGCCTCATATTGGTGGCCTCCGCTTAGAGCCGTTTCTGAGGGCAGAGGATGAGACTTTCAACTCCGCCTCACCACACCATACGCAAATATGGTTTCGTCAAAAAACATATTCGCTAATAATGTACAATAAATGTCCGCGCATGTATATATATACTTTTGAAATCGTGTTTAGGTCTTATTTTATATCAAAATTTTGTGCGATTTGTTTTCTTTATAGGTGTGTTATATAGATTTACATATGTGCGATAAACTAACCTAAACGGGACAACAAATTAACAGTGTAGAAATAGTTCACTGCTATTTTTCGAATCATGAATCGCATGATATTTGCCAAACAAAAATCAAGATGTGCTTTCTCAAAGAAACGTCTACGATTTACGTGCAGTAAATACTCTCGTTTCCCGAAACTACCATAGAGTATAAACCGCGAGTAAGCGATCATGGCGAGCTACGAGGCAAGCGACGGCGACCCGCTTCGTAGTCGCTCGGTCAGTCGTGCGACGAGGCAAACCGCATGAAAGCGACGGGAGCAAATGACCAAGGCGATGAGCGACGTTTTCTAGAAATCCAAAAACCGAACGACGCGACGAGCGGCAGGAGAAATCTTCGTCGCTCGTCGCTGACTCTCGTCGCTTGCGCAGTCGCTCGTCTCGTCGCTCGCAAAAATCGCTTACATGCGGTTCAGCCTTGAATATATTCTCGCACGTTAAAATTTCCTTCAAATTTCGAGACATCGACGATTTCATTGATTACTTAAATAATATGCGCCACAGATGTAGGAACAAGAGAGGGGCATAGAGCGAAGGCTACAGGCTCCTGACCGTGGTTTTGAAAACGGGAGCTTGCGCTACAAAGATACGTTTCTCAAACTAAAAGCGGGAGCTAGCTTGTGCTTGTCACCTTCGCAGCCATGTCAGCGTAAAATTAAACAAAATAAAGTCAATAATTTAAAAAAAAATGTGAAAAGATATGAAAGTTCTTACCCTGGTATGCGTCGATAGAACGAGGTTTCCTCCAGGGATCGCCCGCACCCATGCTTTTCGTAGTTCTTCATCGTCCGGGAACTTAAATACAGATACTTTGTTCGACGACGTCTCATAGTTCCCATGGCACCCAGGCACACAGCATTTGTGAGGCATGCCTAGCCCGAAAGCCGCCGGTAACTTGACAAAACCACTACGCGCTAACCGCCATGCACTCAAAGACAAAAGACAAAGAGACGGTCAGAGCAGTTCGCGTACTCCCGCCGCGAGACTTGTCCAAAGCCGCCGTGCGCAAAGGAGGCAAAAATTGTTCATTGTGCAACTGCCCCAGGAAGACCCTGGCTCAAAGCACAAAACAACAAAAAAAAGGCCGGATGCATGCGCTGCTTGGCGTCCTCGGGAAAACACATATACATAATAAAAAGAGAGCATGTTTTGCGGAGAAGCCTTCCTCTCAGGTCGGCCCACTCGTCATGAATCTGTGACGTCACAACTCAAAGCGCTGCGGCCTTAGCTCTAAGGTGGCTATCATCACCTCCTCCCAACTCTTACGGCGGGAAACCTGGCCCACAGCCCACAAGACGCAAGTCAAGCTGTTGGGAACACCCCGAAATCCAAGCAAACTATACTTCGTTTCCACCTGCCGTCCAGACGCAGCCGATGCTACGAGATTATATGACGAATCAGACAGCCTCAAAAGGGCACCATCATGGTGTTCATAATATTTCTGTCTGTGTTTTTTATCCGCTGAACCAATCATAAACAGAACAAGCCTAGTGATTTGCACTTTTGACGCTGCTTGATTGGTCCCGTTCCCTCGTAGCATCCGCTGCGTCTGGACGGAAGGTGAAACGAAGTATATACATTGTTTCACCTTAGGTGCGAGCGTAGCCGATGTTATGAGCCGAAGAGCCAATCTAACGGCGAAAAAGGCGCACCGTCATGGCGTGCCGTACTCTCCGCAGTTGATAGGACCAGCGGTGTTCGCTGTCTTTCAGTGCATGCTCCTCCGCCGGCTCGTCCTATCAAGAGCGGAGAATGCCATGACGTTGCGCTTTTCGCGCTCTTTGAGTGGACCTTCGGCTCATAACAACGGCCACGCTCGGACCTAAGCTGAAACCAAGTATAGGCGCTGTCGTGTCTGACTCGTTGATGCAGCGTCATGCTGGCAATTACCTCGGTTGATTCGACAGCCCCGTCGCTGCAGTCGCAACGGTGCCTACTCACGGAGTTAAACTGTTTATACTTGCGGAACAGAAGATCTCTACAGCCCGCCGTGTAATGTCGAAATAGAAACCTTTCCAAAACAAAAAAGGGGGCTTTTGGTTGGTTTTGTTTTCAGTGTTCGTGGGTATGGCGCGTGATTTGCTCGCTTTCCGAAGCGACGAACGATGCGCGTGCTGGGCTGAGAGATCGCACGCTGCAGGCTGAGGACTTGCAAATATTGGAATGGTGTATTGCCAGAAGCCACTGTTGCTCTTGCGGAACACGCGCGCGCATCGTGGTTCGCGTTCTTTTCTTGTTGGAACTTTGCGACGCGTCACTTTAAAACATCGCTCGTGTAATTAAAAACAAAAAGTACGCACCACACGACTGGTGCATACCATGCTCGAAGGTAGAAGGGGGCTTCTACGTCGTCAAACTTCGGGGTTAAACTTCAATTTCGCAAACGCTAAGTGACAAACAAAAATCCACGAAGTTCGGCGCTCTACAAAGCCGCTTCCCCGCAGTACTTTTGGACAGTTTTTGCGCGCATGAAACCACCTCTGTACCATAAAAAAAGTTAATTGCGAAAGAAAAACGGGTTCGATATTCTGGCGTTGCCATATTTAGCTTCCTCTCTACCCCTACTAGGGTTCCTATAATAATCTAGAAGGAAAGGTCCCATATATTTGCATGCAATCTGGCCTCTCCGGAACGGCGGGGCGGTATAGACGCGGATATCAGTGGTCTCAGTGGGTGGTCCCGATGGGTTCATTTTGCTGGTGACGCCTTTAAATTGCCGCGTGCGAGTAACTGGGTCAGCAGCGTGCTCGACTCCCACGCCCCTGGCTGGGTTTCATCCCAGACAGCGCTCGATCTTTTTATCTTTGCTATACTTGATTTGAATGTTCCAGATGACTCGAGAATCTTGTTGTTTGTTCAAGATCGGAAGCTTCTATAGATACCCACGCGCTTACAAGAGGAGCTTTGCATGGCTGCTTAAGTCAGTCGTCCTTCCGTCGCCGTCAAAGTATGTGCTACTTTATGTCTCTCGGCACAAGTTGGCCGCATTAAATGTTCCTTTGTAAGTTTTATTAATCAAGTTTATGTTTTTATTCGTGACAATATACACAAAGAAGAAACGAAACAAGACCTATAAAGTTTGTATCTACCTCTTTTTTTAACTTACCTTGCAGTGAAACGCTGGCATCGCGCGTCATATAAAAATTGACCGCATCTCCACGTGGTGAATGATGTTGATTGGGGCGAAGCTCTGGTGGTGCTTGTCTGCGTAGACGCTGAGCCGCAGCATGCCGAGCCTTTCGCTCGTTTTCATCCATGTCAGAAAGAGAATGTGTGGTATGGAACGTGGTTATATACGCATTTGAGCACTTAACTGCAGCACCCTCTCGTCTATAAACGTTGAGCCAGTGCATGCAAAGTTTAACGCGATTATATATGCATTTGACCGCAGCGATTATATATGCATTTGACCCTCACCTGTATAGACGTTGAGCGGCTACATGCAACGTTTCATCCATGACAGAAACCCCAGCTCTTGAGTTACTACCACATCTCAGAGCCCCCTACTCGTCCCGCAGTCGTGGCCGAGTGGTTAAGGCGATGGACTATACTTCGTTTCAGCTTGGGTCCAGACGCAGCCGATGCTACAAGCGCGAGCTCCGGGCTTCCAGCGTCCCTGCCTAGCACGCGCGCTCGTGCAGTACAGGCACTGTTCAGGGCCACACGCTCGTGCTTGTAGTAGGGTGCCTTCATGTGCGCTTTGCTTGGGGTGATGACATCTGGCCATTTTGTTTCTAACGTTTATTTTTATTTTTTGTTCTCAAGCGCGTGAAAGAGCGTGTCCTGCACGCGCTCGTGGCGTTGACTGTGCTACAGCGACATTTTGTTTCCTGCGATTTCTTTGTATTTTTCCTGTGAGCGCGTTCTGTCGGCATCGTACCACAAACGATGGCATCACCCTAAACAGAGGACATTGAGGCACTCTAGCTTGTAGCATCGGCTGCGTCAGGACCCAAGCTGAAACGAAGTATAGAAATTCATTGGAGTCTCCCCGCACAGGTTGAAATCCTGTCGACTGCGCAAACATTTTCATCATTTATTCATGTTTTCATAATTTTTTCATTTTTCTTTTACCCTACCCGAGCACGTGAGCTCACGAGCAGGAGCACGAGCACCGGACGCCGGACATACGGACATGTCTAGCCCCTAAGGAGATTCGCCCAAAAAATACAGAAAGTTGACTAGCACTCGAACAACTTCAACTCGCAGCGGCAGAAACGAACACGCCTAACCTTTCGTCTGCGTCTTTTCTACGTTTTTTTTTCTTTGGAATTGCCGATGCATGCGTTCGTAATTTACCGCGTTTTACTCTCGTATCTCGTACTCCCTACCAATCAGACAGCGTCCAAAACTCACAATCATGGTATTCGCGATGTTTCCGTACGTGTCCCATTATCGCTGAACCAATCATAAACAGAAAATATTTAGTGACTTGCGTTTTTGAGGCTGCTTGGTTGATCCCATTACCAGCCATTACCTCGTCGCGTCGTCTGCGCTTTGATGTATGCTGAAACGAAGTATGCGGAGGGCAAGTCGTCTGCTTCCTTCAAGAGGGTCAACGTTACTAGATTACCTCAGTTGTGGAACTCCCGCGAAAGGGGTACCCCCTCACTCACTTCAGTCCGCCGCCCGTCGTTCGAAGCGCCATCTAGATTTTCGTTTACGAACTGCGTGCTTCATAGAGTACCAAAAGAGCGCCATCTAGACGCTGCGCTTCGAAACATACGCATCCCATAGAATACCCTGCAGTTACCAAAGCATCCGTCCGGCGCGTCGAACGACGGGAGGCGAGTCGTGGTGAGTGATGGCGGGTACTGCTCGTGCATGCAGCGTTTATGAGCAGTTCAGTAACTGAGCTAATCTAAGAACATCGTGCGGTGACGTCAGAACGACGCCGAGTTCTGATTGGCTTTGATAGGAAGGATAGTGGGTAGACCCAATGCTATAGATGCCTCGGGGTCATCCCCTATTCTTGCAATCAGGCAAATAAGAGCACGGTATTCTGACATTATTGCAATAGCCTGCTCAAGAAGCGGATGACAGCTCTCCCCATTGCGTCTCAGCAGTGCAAGCTTCAACCCATCAACGCCAGACGGCAACTAATCATTTTAAATAGTCGCCTAAACTACGTTGAAGAGTCTAAATGACCGTTAATAAAATGCCTGACAAAGCTAATCGCATACACGGTCCTGTGTCTGATAGTGTGAGCTCGAATTCTCAGCAAAATCATTTTTTGTTTTGTTTTGTTCACTGGTCAGACGGGTTGAGACGGAAACCGATGGCGTAGCCGTCAAGTGAAAAAAATACAAAACAATAACAACAATACAAAAGCGCACCAATATAAAGGGCGCTTTACGGTAACAGTGCATTCCTTGCTTTTAGGTTGTTCCCGAATTTTCGGGCAGTACTCCTCCAGGCACCGACTCGTCCACATGTTTATTTTGGGCCTGTTATGCAATTGTTAGAGGCTCTACCCATCATCCTGTAACATGTAATGTGAGCCCAAACAAATCTACAAAAATATTTAAAAAATAAATAAATAAAAAAGCACTTTTTTTTTTACACTGAAAGGGCGTTTCTCCGTCGTAAGAGGATATATGAGGCAGAGTATCCTTTCCAGGGGCAGAAAACCGTAGTCCCACTTGCCAAACAAATGCCCATCGTTGCTCGCCTACATAAAACGAGACAGTTTTGGGGGCCGCTCGAGCAGTCTTCACCAGCACTGGTGTTCTATCATGACCATGTTTCATCGCCATGACAGTTCAGTTTAATTTTGACCACAATAGAAGCGGTGCTCTATCACAAACGGGTTCTACCATGACCAGTGGCGGGACGTCCAATCTTTAAATATATAAGTGTCGCTTGCCGGGAGTATTTCACACGTGTACGAGAAGTATTTGTTTGACTATAGCCACAGAAAGGATGAGAACGACAGGGAGGAGTTGCAGTCGTCCAACCTCACGCGCGAGCTTCGGATTTTCTACCGCGCTTCGGTGGCTCGTGGACCTCGAGTGTGCGCGCGGAGTCAAAGCGCGACGGATGGCAACAACGAGCGCATGCTGGAAGCCCGGAATCCGAAAGAGACGCCCTACCGTTCTAGCTCTTTCGGTGGCTACGGAAGAGCAAAGCTTTTGAGTTAAACAAAGTGGACGAACAAAGACAAAAACACACACACACACAAATTCCGTGCCCAGTTGGACGTGTATTTTTTTATTGGACGGAAATATATTTTGTAGAACGGGGAGTCTTTATTTATGTACAGCCACGATATATCGATTCTTCTTTCTTCTTTTACAACTCTCGTTCGGATTGTCCGAGTCAGCGCTCGATGAAAACCTATGCATTCTGGCATGTGCAACTTCTTCGCTTGCGTCACGGTGTCTGCGACCGCTTAAACATGCGTCGAATAGAACAAAGTTCCATCTCATTTGCGATTAGCACATCCACCAAACGGCACAACAAGCGCGTACTTTTCTTGCAGCGGTTCGCAATATACTTTTCTTTCTAAAAAAAATCGCTTTTGTAACTAACAAAAATACATAGCTACAGATGAATGTGACACAAAAGAGCTTCTAACAGCATTTCTTGCAAGCGTCGAAAATTGCGCGATAGCCGTTTCAGCGCCAAGCACTGCTCGCTCATTTCTTCGTGAAAATACCAAATCATCACTTTGTTTTTTTTAATTGTATCGCGAAAGAACTCAGATGCAAAACAATCAATAAGCAGCAAAAAAGTGACGATCGATCGCTGTGTGAAAAAAAAATGGCCGGCGCAACGCAATGCCTCGTGACTGGTAACTAGGCAGCAGCTGCATACACTGAAAGTCGCTTTCCAAGTTACCCACCGTCAAGACGGGCGTTTCTCTGAAATTCTATACAGGCTCCAGTTTCATTAGTCTGGCCACAATGTGCACAAAAACGACATCTGAACGGACGATTGTCAGTGGACGCGAATAAACTATTGCTGCGGAAGGAGTCTCACTCGACTGAGCCGTGTTTTTTTCCCGTCACGTGGGCTCTCCAAAATACTCGAGTACTGCGCAGACATGCGCGGATCATCCCCAAATGACGTCAGACGCGTTCAGTTTCACCGGAACATTGACTGCCTCGGATCCATACGCACGGGCTAAACGAATCGGCTCCGCGTATCGGCACAAAGTGCACCGCTTCGTAAGTGTGCATTACGTTGAAGGTCGTTTGCGCCCGAAAGTCAGTGCATACACGTCGTCGTAGCGTATGTTGGGAGAGAGGAAATGCAACAGTATGGCCTATACCTACTGGGGATAGCATAATCGGAAATAGCAGGATATGACGTTGCCATCAACGCGCTTGTTCTTCTTCCGTCGGATAATTACAACGTTCGGTTTGGACGTGCACCGTGCTTTTCCTACGAGAAATCGGCGTACCGAGGACAAATTCACTCGGCGATACTGATAACGAACGATGAAATCACGCAATTCCAACATATTCGGCGTGGCTCAGTAATGTTTAAAGTATGTTTTGCTTCTATGCGCCGAGAAATTGGGACAGACGAGGAGACGATTGAGTGCGGGAACGCCACAACGTCGAGCTTTGATTGGTAGGTTTAGGGGTAGACCCAAAGCTATAGCTGCCTTTGTCTCCAATGCACTCTTCGAACGCGGTCGAATGCAAAAGCGAAACGCCGGACGCTCTCGTCTTTTCTCACCTCTCAGTTCCTCGGCGCGTTATATCTATAAGTCGCATTCTTCGCACCTCGAACGAAGCGCATTTACATGTTCGGCGACACGTTATGAGCCTCGGCACATAAATAGGTCTTATTACGCCCAACACAAACACGAGCACGGTGGGGTTCCGAAAGCTTGCCTGCGGAATGTCTAGGGCGTAAATCACTAGGATAAAGTATTCGCGCAACGTGCAGCTAACACGGCTACTCCCTACACTAACGGAGCATGCACCTTCAACGGATCGTGTCAAACTGTGCACAAAGATGCGACGATACCCGGTGAACTATCTCCTAGAATGTACTGGCTATCGAGTTGTACGTAGAGAGTACTAGTCGCACAGATAGGGACAATACAGGCGCGAACGCGTGGAGCGTTCGCGCCCGCATGCGCTGCAGTGTACTATACTGCACGGGCGTTCGAGGGATGTATAGGCAAATGCGGCGAAGAAAAAATGGCGCGCGAGTTCCGAACAACGGTTATTTGCGATGACTCTATTTGAGGGGGAAAATGAGCAACATATTCGCTATCAGATAGTGGAGGGACGACCGCCATCTTTGCGCGAATTTCGTTGTGAGATTGTACGCGCGAGATGTGGAAGCGAAATGCGTCCGACACATTTTGCGGAGGTTCGAGGGAATGTTTTCGCACGGTGGACGCACTCTCTCGCAGAAACAAAACTGCAAGAAAGATTAGTGCAAGTGGACAGGTGACTCACTCTCATATCGGTGTTGCCGCCAGCCACGGTTAGTGCGGACAAAGATACTTCGACAGCTGCGTTGCATAGGGGCTATCGAAGTTTCCTTTTCTTTTTCTTTTTTTTTTAAATAAAGGCATCTTGACGGTCTTTGCTTTGTATTTGCGAACGATGAATTCACTCCCACACACAAAAAACATTCAATCAAAAGTTCGGGTAGAAGTGACAGTGACGCAATTGCTGAAAAGTAAGGCCAGCCGAATTTAAAAAAAAAAACGCTTTCTTGAGCAGTCATCAGAGATTGATTTAGTGCTTTTCTTTGTAAACGTTGCTGCATAAGGAAAAAAAACTTTCTGGACGTTACCTGTGGCCACTGACAGGGATGAGAACGGTAGAGCGTGTCTTTGGAACGCCCTGCCTCCAGCACGTGCTCCGTGCCTTCCGTCGTGCTTCGGTCGTGCGCATGCGCGCTCAAGGTGCGCGAGTTGCCGAAGCGTCGTCCAAGTGTAGAAGGGCCCGCGTTGGAGGCGGAACAACCGAAACTCCTCCACGCCGTCCTCACCCTGTCAATGACCACATCGACGTTATTGAGTGGAAATGCGGACTAAAAACATTTCGGAGAACAGCCAGTTGAACCAATGAAAGTTAAAAGTGCACGGGGTTTCGAACTGTCGATGTACGTGCGTCAAGTATGTTCTTTCTGGACTTCTGTGGGGGTTGCTTGCAGCGGTGCACCATGACTTTCACTCATGGACGTGTGGGCACAACCAACGTGCCTGCGCATCGTTTTTTTTTTTTTCGTTTTTTAGGTGACGTATTGTTTCATCACGGGGATCTCGTACGGAAACACCCGATGCAGGGCCCCGAAACGCGGATGTTAGCAGGTTCCTTGTGGCCCTTGAAGAGGCAAGACACGGTGGATGATTCGTTTTTGGGTTGGACGTTTCTCAGCGGGACTTGGACTGCTTGGAGCTGGCGAGGGCGACGGCGACCTCGTACAGCCACCGGTACTGAGTCTGTAAATGTTCAAAAACAAAGTGTCAACTTACGCCATTGGTCAACAAACGGTTTATAATTTAAAAACAAGCCCGTGTTTATAACCGGTGTGCGTCTGCGCAGAAACCAGATTCTGATGAGGCGAAGCGTCTACGCATGCGCAGTACCGACAGCAGCGCCACCGCAGGAGCGTGACGTCAGAGAGTCGAGTCGCTCGTTTGCAAGTCCGGTTTCAGGGCGCTGCCATCTTGCTTGGCTGGGGTGCGCTTGGACGCGCTATAATCCGATTCACGAAGCCTTGCTAAGGCGTCGTAATCGGATTATGGCCGCGCCTAAGAGCGCACCCTTACTGAGGAAGATGGCGGCGCCCTGAAACCGGACTTGCAAACGTGTACATGAACCTTTCCAGCGGCAGTCTCGAACGAAGCGATTTACAGCGCGCGTCCCTGGTTTTGAGAGTGTACGTCAGTGTTGCCCGACTGCGCTGGGCTGTGGGTTTTCTAGTCAGTAGGCTGTGGCAGCCTGAGTAGGCGCAATTCCGAACGCTGGTGGAGGCTAAACTGCCGCGTTCTATATTTTTTATTTTGTGTTCTATGGCGAATAAAATTTCTCGGAGTTTTTAAGAATGGATTGTACTATTTTTGGGAACAAAAACAAAGAAATGAAAGCTGTTTTGGTGAGTCCGTGCGCGACAGAACAAGTGCCACCGGAATGCTTGTTTCATTTTATGTTGATCTTTTTACGGCACCGTACACTCAGCCGTGTCAATCTACAAAGGTCTTAACTGTCGAAAATATTTGACCACAGATGATATCCGAGTTGCACGGGTATTCCCCGCCCACAACAAAAACCGTTCAACGAGTCTCATCAATCGAACAACATAGGTTGTACCTACCCCACGGCGCCACGTTATCCGAACAGAATTTGAGAAAGGTCTCAAATAACACAGCATATCCAATATACAGTGTCGACGATAATCACTTCACAACGATCGAACCGCATCCGGCGTGTTTTGGGGCACATGTAGAATAGAGCTGCTTTTTTGCACAGCTTCAAAGCAAATTAACGAACGTGTCTATTCCGTCCCCACACCCCGGACCCGACCCTATCAGCTATTTTTCGCGAAGACCCGGAACATAACCGGGAATGCTTTTTGGAGATTATCTCAACGAAATAATCCTCCAAGAACGTCGAACTGCCTGCGTCGGCAGCTGCTTGACGTTCACTCTCTTCGTTCGTTTCCTGCGAAGGCCGACCAGGCTACGAGCCCTGGTATTCCCTGGTTCTCACAGTGGAAGATAACACACAAAGGGTAAGCATCCTAAACAGGCAAATAAAGTAAAAACTTCCAAGAAAAGCCGGCAAACTCCGAATGCACAATGCAGGTCGGGAGTCACGCTGACCGGGTTTCCCGCAGTTCGGGCGGGTGGCAGAAATTCTCTGGTTGATAGGGGTCGCTCGATTCCCAAAATGGCGGCGGCCAGAGCGCTCTCTTTGCAAAGGTCTATATGGCAAGTGAAAGCTTACGAAAGGCCGGGCGGTGCGAAGCCCTGCGCATCTCATTAACGCTCAACAACCAACCAGATTGCAGCATTGGCCGACAAGAACGCCGAAGAAGCAATCAGGAAGTAAGGAGCGTCAATTAACATAATGAGCCACGCCCCGTGTTTCTTAGGCTGTTAGTGACTATATAGACATTTGCAAGTACGGCCTCTTTGCGCCGCCATCTTGCGGCTGGTGTGTGTGTAGATCGTCTGATAGTCAAGCATTGCTGGGGCGCACCCACGGTTTCCAAACTCGCGCCAAAACAAAAGCGTTTTCCATCCACGGTTTCCAGACTAGACCGCGAAGCGCAGCTGCATGCAAACCAAAATTTTCTCAAATTAACTTGAATATGTTAGTATACTAGGTTTTAGGATAAGTGCAGATGCAGCCGACGCTACGAGCTAATCGGACAAATCAGACAGCCTCAAAAGTGCACCATCATGGTGTTCGTCGTGGTTCTCTAACTGTTTTACTTCGCTGAACCAATCATAAACCCAACATGGCTAGTTGCTTGCGCTTTTGTGGCTGCTTGATTGGTCTCATTAGCTGGTAGAGTGTCGGCTGCACCTGCACTTAGCCTGAAACCAAGTCTGTACTTCATTTTAGCCTAGGTCTGGTAAGTTTTGTGAACCCAAGGTCTGAAGACGTCATTGAGACTGAAAGACGTGTACGGCGTCACGCTGCTTTTTGTATCCATGAATGCCACCATCATGCAGAGTTAAAATTTGAGATTGTAGAGATAGTTAAAGTCAAAGCTTTGGAGCGTAAAGAGGACCAAGAGAAACACGGGGCTCCAGGGTAACAATGTGTTTGTGGTTTTTGCTCCATACTTAGGTTTTACCCAAAACATAGGCACAAAAAGTGAGAGGAAACACGGGACAAGACGTTTCGGCATAAATTCTCGGTATAAATCACAACCAACTTGCCCATATTGCAGTCTCAATTTAAGTTATTTATTTTAGAGCGGGCCTCTTTTTTTAATATTAAACGCCTTGTCCGGTGTTGTCTCTCACTTTTGCCCCTCTATTTTTTTTTTTTAACGTAAGGTCCCAGTCTGAGTCAGAACCAACTAGCCCAGCTTCCAGTCTTACTGTGGTTTTTGTAGTTGTACTGTCCCTTCTTACGCTCCGGCGTTCTTGGCTCGTTAACCGCATAAAACTCACAAATTGGGAAGACACGACATGTTTGACGTACTGCATTGGGTATGAAGGTGGGTCTGTGCTGGCGGACAGTTCTGGCCGCCATGAGCACGTCCGCCTGGCGCTCCGCCTTCAGTTGATCGGACAAGAAGGAAGCGGCGCAGAAGAGGCCGCTGGCGGTAGCTCCGTTGCTGCAATAAGATCGCTCATTTCACTGAATCCATTCGGTAGAGAAAAAAAAAATGGAAGACGTTTACAAATCACTGTAATGCGAAATTAGAGCGCAGATCTTGAGGAGGAGGAGGGGAGGATATGCCCCGAGTCTTCCACCGTACCCTCCCCTTCTCCTCTCCTACTGCCGTCGTCCTCCCCTACTTCCCTCCTCCCCCTCCTCTCCCCTCCTCTTTCCTTCCTCCTCCTCCTCCATCCCTCCTCCTCTTCCGTACCCTCCCCTTCTCCTCCTGCGTACCCTCCCATTCTCCTTCTCCGTACCCTCCCCTCCTCCCACTGTTTCCCCGGTAAATTTAGCTGGAAAATTAACGCCACGTGACCCCGACACCAATTCCGTTTCCCCGCTAAATTTAGCAGGGAAAATGACGTCACATGACTTCGTGTCCCGTCAGCCATGAACAAATTCAGTTTCTCCGCTAGATTTAGCGGGAAATTGACGTCACGTGACCTCAACACCAATTCTATTTCCAGCTAAATTTAGCGGGGCAGTTATGCCGACGGCGATGGCTACAGCGACGGCGACGGCGGCAGCGACGCCGCTTTACGCGGAAACGGGCGCCTAAGAGCTGCGCTCTAAAATATCATAAAACTATGAATTTATCTGTTTTAGAGGGATGCACTGGGAACACCAAGTGGAAAGAAGAGATTTTTCGTAGGAAAAAAGTTAAAAGTTAAATGTCTTTCATTCGTGCGCTATGCTACGGGTTAGCGATTTTTATCTCTCTTTGTGTAAAAGTTTGATGTAAAAGAAAATACTTCTGCTCTGGTTAGAATGTTAATATGCAATATATATAAAACTGCAATGAAAAGGAAGAGCACTTCACCTGGACGTCTGTTTCTTTTATCTAGCTTCGCCTCATAGCCGATCGGAGGGATGTTATTCTATTGTAACTGCGCTTTTGTAGCTGCTCCCATAAACAAAGAAAAAAATTCGTCTGGTGAAGAGTCAGAAGAGCATAGATGACCGCGCTTACTGGAGTAAGATTCTGTTCTGACTCCATCTTAAAGCCGTTATAAAATATCAAGCCGCTTTACCCCGAACTTGGGTTTTCTACAAACGGAGTTTAAGGAAGCACTGGTGACTCTGGCAGAACCTTTTCCTACTTGCAGTCGCATATTTTTGTTTTGTACATGAGATCCCGATATAGCGTTGTGCAGTTACGAATGAACGAAAACTACAGTTCCGCCACAATTTTGACGGACTCGTGCTTCGGTCAGTTTGTGTTGTCACCTTCGTACGAAAGCACTAAGATGTGAGCGGTGGTGTTAACAAGGAAGAAAGTCTGCAACCTCAAGAAATGTGGCTTGCTACTCGGAAGAAACATGGTTTGTGCTTATAAACAACTTGGTTTGCATTCGTAAGTTAGATGTACAGGGAGTTCGCGAAAAAAGACAACCGTGTTTTTCGGCTCGTGCAAATGAACTATGCATCGCAGAAACCTCAAACTTTGTGAGAATCTAACTCTATAGCGGCTAGGATAGACCGTGAAAGTTTTGACAGTATGACTTTACCTGGATCAAAATACAATTGAGAAAAACAAATATTTCTCTATGAGCTGACGTACACGTAAGCCTAACATCGTCAAAACAAGAAATGACGTTGTGGGCGTTTGTAGCATTTATTTCTGTAGAAACAAATCGTGTCAGCATGAAAGAAAACAATATCTTCTTTCTTGCTGACAAGTGTTTTTCACTGATATAAATCCCACAAGAGTCTATAATGTCGGATTATGTCTTTAACGAGTTTAGCTGGACGTCGGCGCACAGAGAAATTTGATATTTACCAATTACCTTTTGATCCAGGTAACGTCGCGTTCTCAAACATTCGCGTCCTATGCCAACCGCTGGCGTCACGTTCTCATGGAGTTTTAGATTTCTGCGACGCATAGTTTATTTCCGGGGCCGCAAAACGCTGTTCTCCTTTCTTTGGATGAAAAGAAACAGACGTCCGGGTAAAGCACACTTTCTTTTCCTCACAGTATACTACGTATCCCACGTTAACATTCTAATCAACGTAGGAACATTTGCTGTTAGTTTCGAATTTTACCTGGAGAGAGTAGAGGCGCTAACTTGCAGGAAAGCAGCACGAACGGAAGACATCGTCCCTTCAACCTTCCCCTACAAACAATCTCTTCTTTCTGCTTGGGGTTCCGAATTCATAGTTTCAAAGGTGGTCTGCATTCACGAACAGGTTTAGATTGTACCCGGGAGCAAGACGGTGGTGCGATCTATACTCTCGAGTAAGGTGGTTTGCATTCCCGAGCAGGATACATTGTACTGCGTAAGCAAAGACGGTGCACACTCACAAGCACGAGACGATGGTGGGGTTTCCGGGGCACTTCCTCTGCCAGCGTTCCACCTTGGCCAAGAGGCGGAGGAGGAGGTCTACGGACGGGGGTGCCACGTCGCCTTTGTGCCAACCTTGCAGGTGGAACTGCTTCACGATGCGGGACTTGGGAGACTGAGAGCGACAGGAGAACATCAAGCCTGAGTCGGCATGTAGCACATGTATGTGTACACTGAGCGACACTGTTAGCACGAACACAACATCGATGCGTTTTGGGGATTTTACTCGGAGGGTATTAAATATTTCCGCTTAGGTTAGTGCCCCGATGAGCACTGTGTAGTAGTTGTAGTTCTGATATGGTTGTAGTGGTTATATTAGTAGTTCGTGTGACTTATTCGTACTCGCTCTTTCTATTACTGAACGAGTTTTTTATTAAAGCGTTCTGCTAAAACGGTCTCCTGACAGCATTGCGTTGATAAGGTGGGTAAGTGTCTAGCTCTAATCTGATCTATGGTTGGTGACAAGTTAAAGAGTTTGGGGAAAACTACTCCCACCTCTTTCCACTTTCGAGGGGAGAGAACGCTGGAGAGGAGGTCGCCTCCTCTCCAGCGTTCGCTCAGACAAAGAGGAAAGGAGTTCGAGGAGCTTCCACTTTACTTTTAACCTGTCACCGACTATAGCAAGATTTGTTCTTTTTTCATGGATCTGTTTTTGCATTTTAAGAATTACTTTTTCTTGGGATGTGAAACGGGTGGCGGCTTGTTGGCATCTAATATAATTTGGTGTGGTGCAAATTTTGTTTGTTTTGTACGTGTTTTTTAGCAATTTGTTTTTTTAAATTAACGTAACAAAATACCGTATTTATGTTTTTCATAAATCTACCAATCGCTACACTTATGTCGTTGACGGAATATAGCATTTGTCGCTTATGAGCCACAAAACATTGAACTAGTTTCTTCAGCTACTATTACTAATGTTTCTTGGTAAAAAAGTTAAAGGTTTTTGTCTTTCGTTTTTTTAATTTGTTTTGAGTTTAACTCTATTATACTGTTTGTTTGTTGTTGTTGTTTGCAGTAAAGTTGCGCTAGTCACCGCCGAATGCATATAGCATAGACTGCAGCTGTATATGGTTGCCACACTGACTTCGTCACTCTAGTTCTTTCATATATCCTACCTTGGCGGTGTTCTTGAGCTTGAACTTGCGCAGGAGTACTCCACCCGTAGCCACGTCAGTCGAGACGTGATCGATGCGTAAATGACGATGATGCATGCTTCCAGTTTGGGGCCAGAATAAGGGGAGTGACTGCATTGTAACAAACATAAAAAAGGAACAAGAAAAATGTTTATACCCTTCACCGCGCGCCTCTATTTATACATTTTGGACCAATAAACCGTGCAAGCACTCTTCTAACGTTTTCACTGCCATCTTGCTCTGATCAAGTGAGATTTTGGGGTTTCGGAAACTTCCCATTCCTTGCGGTTTCAAGGTATATCAGATTCCTACCGGCGTACGGTTTGAGTAAACACTTGTGCGTAGGTGCAACAGCAGCAGAATTAGTAGCGATTCGAGAAGCACTTCGCTTCATTTCTGCGTGTGACTCACGTAATTGGTCAATTTTTACCGATTCTAGGGCAGCTCTTCAGAGCCTCAAATCCACTAAAAGCAAGAACGTCAATGCACAGCTCGTTCATCAAATTTTGAAACTTCACCAGGAGGTTATCGAAAATGGGCATACTCTGATACTACAATGGATTCCAAGCCACTGTGGCATCCAAGGCAATGAGAGTGCTGATTTAGCTGCCAAGGATGCTCACCGACGTAATTCTTTTTTAAAAATCCCATTTACACGAACAGACGCTAGGGCCAGAATCAACTATGTTGTTAGGACTATGATAAGTTCCCTCTGGGCAAATCCGCTTTATTATTACAGACACCTGCACAACATTGACCCTTTCCTTGTCTTTCGTTCACCCCGCGGTCTAAAACGCCGGACTGAAACTACACTCCACCGGATACGACTCAACGTAGCTTCAACGAGATTCTATCTCAACCTCACTGGCCAGCTAGACTCTCCTCTCTGTGAGAACTGTGCCGTCACAGACACACTCGAACATGTCCTGTGCCAATGTAGCTTATACACAAGTCAACGAAATGAACTGGCAAACTCTCTCCATCTTCCCAACGGAGAAGCTCTTTCCCTGACTCACCTGCTCGGACCATGGGACTCAGCATCGGAAAGGGTCAAATCAACGACCTCCTTCATCCGCTTTCTTCAGAAAACAAAACTGGACCGAATACTCTAAATTCAGGACATACTTTTACATGAACAAACAATAACGTACGGAATTTCCTTTTTCTTTGTGCATATGTATGTGCGTGTATATATGTATATATATGTGCATATCGGTGTGTGTATATATATATATATGTATATATATATGTATATATGTGCATAGATGAATGTATATAAGTATGTATATATATATGTACATACCTTTTTCTTTTCTTTTTTCTCTCTCTCTCTCTCTTTATAATCTTTAGTTCCCCTCTTTCCCTCCCCCAAGTGTGAAGTAGCCATCCTGCCAATCTCCGCGGGATAACCTCTTCACCTTTCCAGTACGCTCAATTTTTCTCTCTCTGTGCGTGATGCACTTTGAAAATCCTAGGTTAGCCCTTTGCATTGCATTGATCCCCCCGTCCTCCAAAAAGCAGAGATTCAATACACCAATCTTAGAGGCTACATAGCTCTTAGCTCTATGCGTACCTGTACATTCAGTTTGCCTTCTGTCTATACGTTTGGATGGCTTCTTTATTTAGATAAATTCGAGCACAAGGATGTGAACCGGCATTGAGGTGGTGGAGAGAGGAAGAAGGTTCAAAGCAAGGCGGGCGAAGCTGGGGGTGACGCGCGGTAAATTGAAAACATCATCGACATTGGTGGTTCCGAGACAACAAACAAAAAAAAAAAAGTGCACGACAGACATCCTTTACTTTCTTTGACATTAACACCTCAGCGCATGCACTAAAATGCAAATTTTAACTGAGCAACAACAAACATCGCGATATTCCCGGGAATACTTTAGACGACAGTTATAGAATATCAAAGTTCGGTAATTAAACTTTTGCACGCGTATAGATTTTTTACATTTCACGTCTCTACAAATTCTTTCTGCTCTTTTTTTTTTTTTGCTTTGAATTCTATAGACCACATTCACAAAGTTAGCCATTTCCGCTTTTCTTGACAAATGATTGTAGTGTACCCCAGGACTGTAATTTTCTGGGTATCGCAAAACGCAAATCAATCCGAATTTTGATAGTTCCTCGAAAACCTCTTATTCCGCGGAATGTCCCAAAAAGTTGGCCATGAGACCGAAAAAATAAAGCAAACGAAAGGTTAAGCGTGCTCGTTTTTGCCGCAAAGCGCTCAAACGCTTATCAACTCTGAGGTTTTTTTTCACATCACGTACGGCGCGATGTTGGGACAAATACAAACAAAGCGCAACAAAAAAAAATAGGACAAAAAAAGAAATGAAGGGAAAACTTTAACGCTGAACTGAGCATCGTTCAGCTTCACGTCAGAACGTCGTGAACGTGATGTTTTTTCCAACCCGGATTTATGTATGAATGCTAAGACAGCGCAAAAGTTGGTCTTCCGTAAAATCCCGTACGATGTCTTCCTTGTAAAGGTACAATTTGGCCAGTGAAATAAAACTACTAACCTCAAAATATCGAAGAAAATCAAGTTGAATTCAATACATAAATAAACGCCACTCCAACGTACGCATATAACAAACTTCGCAGGGCTAGATTTTAACTCGCGATGTCTGTGTGTCGCCCAGCACTTGGTCATCTACTCGTATAGCATATTTTTTTGTCGGATAGCACCAATGTTGGTATCAAACTAAACTACGTTCAAGTGGGGGTGAGTGATGTGTTTGTGAACTTGTTCCTTTTGCTTGAGTCATTCTATTCGCCACTCTAGGACCCTAAGGGGGCCCACTGGGGCCTATCGTAAGGACTGCCACCTGGATGATCGACCTAGACGAGGGTAGGTCTGTGAGGCGTCAATAATCCTTATTTTGTTAAATATTCGATCGATATCAGAGCCTTACGTCGCACGTTTATGCCGGGAAAGTGTAAACCAGCGCATCTTTGTTGCAAAAGTCGATCATCCGCCAAATGGGGAGCGCGATTTTTACACCACGGTACCACCATCTCTGAAAGTTGTGAACAGAATTCGCCACGTGGTGTCGGCATGGAAATACGGGTAAAAATTGAGGGAGAGAAAAAGGCGAGTGCGTGGAGATGTGAGAGCGACAAGCTCTGGTTGTAATGGTTTGTGGATAGGCGCAACGTTAGCTGCTAGAGCCACTCTATATGGCAGCGTAGCTGCCAGAGTAGCGACACGACGCAAAATTATCTAGATGTACGACGTCAGAAGCGCCGATAGTGATCTCCATTTTGGGCCTGAGAGGTTGCCATGGTAACCGTGCTGCTAGCGACGCCGGGCGGCAACTTTTTTAGTCTAGTTTCGTTGATATCTCCATTCGTTCATTGAAAAGTGGTAAAAGACGCTCGGCATGGCGGTGCGGCACGGGCCTCTGGAGGAACGGTGCCTGTTTATTCTGTGAAGTGAGACGATTTGCAGCCCGGGGACTGTCGGGCGACGAGAGCTGCTAAGTATCGTAGGTGCACGGTCAAGGCGAGTGGTTTTCCGCGCCGCCGGGATGGCGGCCGCTTCGTGGGACGTACGTACCGTCCTTGTGCTTTCGGACTTCGCTCCTATGGAACAAAATCCGATTACGCCGGCCACGACAGGACGATTGCCTCGGGACATGACTGCTGCTCGACTGCCCCATAGTAAGCGAATGTATGCTTAGCATCATACTTCTTCAAGACCCAATCATCCATTCAAGATGAGAGTATCTCACCGACTGGCGAGGAGCGACGTCGACGACGGTCTCACCCTCGTTTGGGCGATAAACAGTCGACGGGGTTAAACCAAGAAGGACAGCATGGTGGTCTCCAGAGGATTGTTAACGCCATCAAAAGCGACGGACGCCGGATATGAGGTGTTCTTGCCGACAGGCCAAGTGGTCGTCCGGAAGTTTACCGGCATGCAAAAAGTCAATATTTTTATCTGGTGTAGCACACATATCCGTGTTAAAGGGGCCATGAAATGATTTTTGACTTCTTCTTCCTTAGCTGTAATCCTCAACTCAAAAGCGAACTGTGAAATCACGCGGTCGTGACATGCTAGGGCACCGGTGCGATGACCCCAAGCTTCCACCGTGCTTTTTAAGCACACCATAGAACTTGGCATTCGCAAGTGATGATAAGTTCCGTCAGGGCACTCATTGGCCACGAACGCGAATTCAAATATTCGTCGACGAATTGATTGTTGACGAGCGCATACGTCCGAGTGACGCAGTTTTCGTGTCCAATGCGTGAGCTGGGGTCGGCTGACGTCATTTTGGCCTTTGTGGGCATTGCAAAGAGGATATTTAGAACCATACATACATGATGATAACATCATAGCACACGGACATTAATGAGCACAAAACGGGCCCAGCTACAGAAAATAAATATTACACTCGTAAGAAATAATTATGTCTGTAACTTGTTAATTACAAAGACGAACACACCTCTGAGCATCTGAGTTTAATAGTATGTGTTGATGCATTGTTATATAGCAGGACATTTCATATGCATCATTTGAGCAAACGCCAGCTTGTCACTTGAGAAAACAAACAAAAAAAACACTGCGATCAAATGTAAGCTATTGCAACGAAAGCACGTTATATCAAAATCTTCAGAACTGCCGATTCGTAAAATTGTCGATTAGTACAAAAGGTTAAAGATCGCAGGCGCTTCCTCGCTAAAAGCTGCTGTGATTATTCGGTGACCCAGGGCTGAAACAACTTCCCCTAGACCCTACACGCGACGTATATCTTTCGTTTCGATTCTCAGAAATTCAAACTTTCAAAGAAGCTAGAAAAATGCGAAAATTTTATCCTAAAAGCTATATCGTAAAATCGGTGATCAGTACAAAACGTAAAGATCGCAGGAGCTTCCTCGCTAAAAGTTTCGGTGATTATGCGGTTACCTGGGGCTAAAACAACTTCTCCAAGGCCCAACATGCGACGCATACATTTCGCATCGATTCTCAGACACTCCAACGTTGAAACAAAGCCTAGAGTATGCGAAAATTGCATGCTAAAAGTCTTATCGATCCTCGAACACATCCGAGAATCCGAGCACCGCTACGGCGATATGACTGATGCTGTCGCACAGGTGCTAATGTCCAGAGCGATCTTGCACAGAAAAGGTATAAGGTCTCATTCTTTCGGATCTTCACGTTATACCTGCGTCAGAGAGCACGAAGAAGTCCGAAATCGTCGGCAAGCAGCGGCACATTACGACTACCGCGCACCGAACAAACTCGCATCCACCAGCTCTGGGCGCTGCCATCTTACCGGTGACATCACGTCTCTTGCGAGGTCACGTGACGAGTAGTCACTCGGTTGCTATGGGAACCGAGCCAGCTCAGCTCGTTGCTATGGTACCGCGTGTGACCAATCGCGGTGAGAGGCGGCACAGGGAAAAGCGTGGCGCTACTCTGGCAGCTACGCTGCCATATCGAGTGGCTCTATTAGCTGCCTTTGTTTCTGTTCACTATAAGGGGTATTCACTGGATGCCATACCTGAGCCTCTCTTCAGAGCGCATTCTGAGAACGAGCTTACGAATAATAGGCTGCTAAAACCGGCAATCTCGATGGTGTCGAATGCACGTTTCAAAAAAAAAACCGTGGAAGCTCGCCATCAGCCCGCGCTCAGCAGGTCGCGCAAACAGCCACTGCCACCAGTGAATACTCCCTATAGGGCCTTCCAGCGTGCACAAATACACAGCCCCGCCTGCGGATCTCCACAGCCCAGCACGGGCGTGGTCGTGGCTTCGGAAGACGAGCGAACCACACGCCATCACACAAACTCTAAAGATGGAATATGTTAGAATCTCTTGCTTTTGGAATGGTCTAATCGAACCCGCTTCGAACACCGTATAAAGACAAAGTCAGCTGGCTTTGCATCTACCCACTAATTATTCCAACTATAGCTCGGCCTCCTGACTTCCCTCCTCCTCCTCCTCCTCTTCCTCCTCCTCCTCCTCCTCAGTTTCTGCACCTATATATAGCTGCGTGAAAATCACGGTGAAGGCGAATGCTGAGGAATGGCGTCGGAGCAGACTCACCTCGTCCTTCGGGTCAATGTCGTTGAGCAAGACGATGGTCTGCGACCCGAGTCGTACACCAGCTGCCAAAAGTCCTCACGGTGATGATGAGGGGTACTGGGTCGCGATGTACGTCTTGCGGTTGGCGAAGCCCTGAAGTAGGCACGCGGCGGTACGAGGTCAGGGACGTAAAAAGACGTTCGACAGACACCTTTCTGCAGACCGCGGTAATTTGTCGGCATTCGAATTACCGAGTCATAACCAGTTTTCTGGTAAGCTTATCGTTTACGGGACACTTCTGGCAAGATATACAGGCCAGACCACCACCCGGGTACAACACGCAGGATTAGATACAATTATAGCGCCTTGGTAAAGAAGGCCTTGGTAAGAGCCATATCCAAGCCACTATATATGGGCCAATCTAGTAAGTCAGAAAATTAAAAAAAACAGTTGTGTTAATGAAAACCTGGTACAAGACATGGGCAGAAAAAAGGTTATCAGAGTAATCTTTGTTAGTCAACATTGAAAAAGGAAGTAAAATACATTTAGTGAGTAAAGAGTGCATGTACACATAGCCTAGCTGCGACATGAGTGCCCCGCTTCTTGGACAACATTGTCGGCAGAAATCAAATAATGTGCCAAAAAAAACAATCTTCACGCGGTAGGAGCAACGAGCTGGTCACTGTCGAGAAATACCCATAAAGCCGCAATTTTGAAATGAGTACCTGCAGCAAACTCTTGCGGGACAGTATTTTTAATCAGTTATCGTAAAACAAAATGAGCCTCTGGATGACTATATTGAGAAGCGCTAGGGTATGCTTTCCCTGAAGAGGTACCGGAGCGAAAGATGCAAGCGCGAACCTTTGATTAAGTACGCGCCTCGCCTGTATGGACTCTCGCGTAGAAGGAACCACGACTCAGATAATACGTCTTGAAGAAGCTACGAAGAAGTATTCTACACAAGATTCACGAAAGCATCAAGTCCGAACTGTCCAGCTTGCAACTCTCCGGAAACCACCAAACACATTCTTATTATATGCCCTCTTCACAACACCGAGAAACGGATACTTGAGACGGTTCTCTCAAGCCTGGATGATAGTCCGTTTACTGTTGAAAAAAATACTGGACTCGGTGGTTGGAACTCTGTTGAAAGCTTCGTTACAGCACCAAATGCCTTGATCCATTTCTTGTGAGGCACAAGGCTAGCACTGATGCTTCCAAGATGTAAGAAAACTAACCATTGGTACTCTCATAATTCCCTTCTCGTTGATCAACTCATCATCATTTCTATCCCCTTCCTCATCTCATTTAGTCTCATCCCTCTTCCCCTCCCTGTCGACTTTTCCCCCAGTGTCGAGTAGTCTGCTGGAGTCATGCACTCAGGCTAACTCTCGCTCGTTCAATCACCCTCTTTCACACGCGTAGAAGGGGTGACTGCTGTCAAAGCTGTGCCTCAGGTTTCCTAGTCTTCGCTCCCACACATCTCGAGGGATTAAGCCAACCATAACGTAGGTCAACGTCTCTTTAATGTTTGTTTTTCCGAGATATGCTCACTGAAATTGAAATAAGCAAATCGAAACAACATAAGAAAGACGAGGAGAACTCGCTATTCTCTCACAACGAAATGGTAGGCCGAACATTTCTAAACAAAGTTTCCACTCTTACGCTTGTGTAGAGACTGCGTTGATGTAGACCGACGAAGCTCCGCTCCCAGGATAGGTCTCCCGTCGTCATCTGGAAGAAAAATGTTCGTTAAGCAACTACCACTATCCTATGCAAAGCTTTGTTTTGTTGTTGTTGTTTTTATTTGCAGGGGTTATGGTGACGTCAGATCGCCGAGCTCTGATTGGCTCTGATTGAAGGATAATGGGTGGACTTCAAAGCAAGAGTTAAACTCTTGAATCATAGTCGATCGGCAGTTGCGTCTGCTAAGCACCAAGATGGCGGTGCTCATAAACAATATCGGGTAACAGAGTGCGGATCCGCACTCTGTTCCTCGATATTGTTTTGGGCGCCGCCATTTTGGTGCGCAGCAGACGCAACTGCCGATCTGACATGATTCAAGTGTTTAACTCTTGCTTTGAGGTCCACCCACTATCCTTCAATCAGAGCCAATCAGAGCTTGCCGTTCTGACGTCACCACAACCGCTGCAAAAGAAGCAGACGAACTATACTTCGTTTCAGCTTAGGTCCGAGCGCCGCCGATGTTATGAGCCGAAAGGCCAATCAAACAGCGAAAGAGGCACAACGTCATGGCGTGCTCTCTGTACTTGATAGCACCAGCCGGTATTCGCCGTCTTCTGTGCATCGCTCCTCCGCCGGCTAGTCAAGCACAGAGAGCACGCCATGACGTAGCGCTTTTACGCTGTTTGATTGGCCCTTCGGCTCATAACATCGGCCGCGCTCGGACATAGGGTGAAACGAAGTATAGCGCTACGCAAAAGCTTCAACAAGTGCATCGCCACCAATGACTCACCGGGAAGGATTTCCATGGACCTATTCTTCAGCCTGTTCTCGTTCGTGAGAGCAAACTTGCATTTCTCTTGTGGTAGCGTCGGGGACAACTTCTTCAGCCTCTGGAATAATGAGCGAGATACCAGTCACGTGAGTTAGAGTCGTTGTTCTTTATTTGCGCAAATGAAACGTCAAACAGTGTTGGTGATGTTTTTTGTTTTTTTCAACATCATTAGCACAGTTCATTGAACTTGACGGCTGTACACCTAGGTGTCACAGGGGAGTTCGAAAATGTAGAAGCAACGTTCCTGGAACGGTTCGCTGCTGAAGTTTAAAGCGAGGCACGTCATTGCCTTTGTGTTACCCATACATTCGAGCTCAAACGTAGCAGTAATCGCGGTGTTTAGACACCCAATGTTTACTATGTGACTCGAACTCGACGCGGGGTAAGAACATGAAGCTGTGACTGCCGTTGTCGTAACTGATGGTAATCGGAAAAATGGGCATACTTTCGTTTGGCCATTGCATTTAAAAAAATGTGATGAAAGATCGGGGAAAAAAACGGTAGAAATAGGGCTGGTGCAAAAGTGGGCCGGGACGAAAGCGAAGAGAACTCAGAGCTGTAGAATGGAGTAGTACACATCTGAAGCAGAAAGATTGGTAAAATAACGCTGCAGGCATTGTGGGTTAAGTAGACAATGTAAACCACTTTGAAACACTGTGTCGACTCCTCTGAATCACATTTCTCAGTACTTCGTAGTTCTGCTGGTGCAGAGTAGCAGTACTTGTCTACTCCGTGTCTACTCGCTCGTGAACTGTCCCTTGTGTCGCGCAAAAACCTCTCAGACTGCATCATGAACCAACTAGGCCAACAACAAGTTTTAATTATTTCCAAGCCTTAGACTTAATTGCATCGAAGACGGTTAAGAGTAACAGAGCAAGTCTGAATCGTTCCACAGACCTCGTACTGGAGCTCGAGATCACTGTGCTTGCAATCCGGCTTTTCTTGGCGAATTCTGTTGAAGTAGAGGACGAGCTTGTCCTGCGGCTGCCGCGTCGGTTCCCCGAACAGCCGCTCCAAAGTGCCTCGTGAACGAACTCGTACTGCTCCTGCGACGCACGAGAAATCGGCAAGTCATGGGAATGTCATCCAAGTGGTGACGCAAGCCCGCCGTTCGTAGTAGAAAGGCTGGATGGCCTTCTCCTTTGCAATGCTCGTTGCCCGCCATATATTCAAAAATCAAGCTCTCTGTCATTGGAGACGAATGACAAACTTGAGGCCCTAAACTTGTCAAACACAAAGTTGGAGCCCAAAGTTTGCGGAGCGCACCGATTGGACGTCGGCGAAAAAAATGGCGAAGTCATTGTCGTGATAGGCCAATCGTTGCAGCCCTCCGTTAACTTCGGTTCCAACTTTGTGTTTGACGAGTTTGGTATTTTGACTAGAAAAACAACAACATGATTTCAAAAGATTGCCGCTTGTCGCAGAGTAATACCGCAAGGCATATGTTGCTGTTCAGTGTTCACTCAAAGCGAAGGCTGATGGAATACAAAGGTTACCGTCAGTATCTAACTTTCGTGTAGATGAATGTTTTTAGGTTAGTGTATCTATTCCTATGCGGATTTCGTTTGCACTTCACCTCAGTTTTGAGCATGAGCATGACCACTCAAGATGCTCAACTGTGGAGTTGATCGATTCCACGGCTTTATTAGAAAAACAAAAGAAACAAAAGTAAAAAAGTACCAAGGTTTCTACGAGGTTGACCCTCTGCTGGCGAAGTTTGTAGAGGAGTCCCATGACGTCCACCCGTTTCTCCGCTCTTGCCATCTCGAGAGCCGACTCCAGAAGCACGATGGTTCCCGTGCGTCCCACGCCGGCGCTGCAAGATGACGCACACACAAAAAGGGAGGTGGGCACTTTAAAAGCAAAAGTAATTCCCTAAATTATCCAACAGATCCGGTACACCTAAAGTTGTGGTTGATTCATTAAAGAAGGGAATGCGTCTCTGCCCTTGGATAACCTACGCGTAATTTACTCCTCTTACAGATAATCTCAAGAGTTGCGTACAGATATATTGATGCTACGGACATCGGTTTTAATTCCCCGTTTGTTTATGTACCAACAACCTACGCGAGAACGAGGGCCATAACAGCAACAGCCACACTATACAACGACGACAACAAGAACGAATGCCCGACATTATTTTGTAATATTGAAGGCCCGCGGAAACTCTTTCGTGTGGTTGCTGCTCGCCTTATTACTGCAAGAGACCCTACAGACCTTCGCATCGCTTATCACCCGAGCAAAAAATGCTGAGTCATTGAGCCGTGTACGCACGCGCAGCGTCTGATTTACCGCACAACAGATCAACAGCGCATGCTCGGAAGACGTTCCACAGCCCAGCAGACAAAGATGGCAGCGTGCAGAAGGCGGTTATTGGAAAGTTCTACAGGCGACAGGTGCTAACAATTAACAACAAAAAGATACCATCAGTGCGCGGGCGACCCGGTGGAGCTTTACTAGGATGAATTTCACCCGAGACTGGGGCAGAAGAGGAGGGGGGAGGGGTTTTGACAGCGGTATGAAAGAAAAGGCGACATACGATGTCTTCAATTCGGCTAATGATATTATTTAATCATTAGCCCAGTTAGAGACGTCGTCTGTCACCTGTTCTTTAACTAGGACTGTACTTTTCTTGTCCTCCTTCTGCCAGCAGTTTAGGGTTAAATTGTTCACGTTAGAAATTGTTCGTAATCTTCTCCACGCCGTAACTTTGAGTTTTTTCTTTTAAGGGGTAGAATGGCGGCACCTGCAGTGGAGCAGCAGCGGTGCCCGGCTGGAAGGGGCGTGGGCCTTGGCCAGCTCGACCATCTCGATGAGCGAGAGCGGATGCGCTGGGACTCCGTGGTCGGGCCACGCCGTGAAGTGGTACTGTTTCACCACCCGCTTGCTGGCTGCGCCGGACTGGGGGAGAGACGCCATTACTTGTGTGAGCGAACCACGTCCATTTTCGATCGCAACCGCCGCAAGCGTGGTAATAAAGAAGAATAGCTAAATAATAAATGTACGCTATCGAGCGAGCGCAGCCTGTGCCACCTATAGAAGAAGACGAGGCCTGCGAATGACGTCATCGTTACTGGATCACGGACCCGCACCAAGCGGCAGAAACGCTGAACTTGTGGTCGTCGTTGGGAGCGTTGTCTCCGGGTGCCGCAGGCTGCCTCTTTAGTGCAATACGACGGCGAAGGTAATGCTAATAACACCCCTCTTTTTTCTTTGTTATTTTTTAAGAGACAGTGGGGTCAGCATTTGTTATGTATATCTTCGATTGTTCGCACACATTCCTCGAGTACTAAACGAAACTTTGTCTTTCTGCGTGTTCCCAGTCCTAAAAGAAAAAGAAAAAGAAAAAAACACATGGTTTGCCACGCGTTCAATTTGCTTTAGCTGCACTGCTTGTTGATGACCGCATTTGTTTGTTGGTGGTTGGTTACAAACGAAAACTTCATGGAAGTGCCTGACACGAAATTTGTTTATGATGCCTATATATGCACAAGCAGAGTTCTTAAAAGGTTTACCTAGTCGAACCTGTTTCACGCGGAACCTAAACCGTCTATGAAGCTGTGAACCACGTGAACACGATTCGTTTGCGTTGATTTTTTTGCACGTGTAAATTTATTATTGAAGTTAACGTTTGCTTTCTCGGCACAGAGCGGACGCGAAAAGGAGAAAGAAGGGTATGTTTTATCATTGCACGGTTCACGACGACGAATTATAACAGATAAGGCTGGTTCACACGCTTGCGACTGCATGCTTACGACCGTGTACCTTTAAAACCTCTTACAGCGAGAGAACAAACACACTAGTGCCATCGATCGGATAACCGTGGAACACTTGGCAGTTCCGTTATATTTCTTTCTTTTCGCGCATTATTTTCTGTCAACAACTCTTGGCGGTGTTATAAACGACCATGCCTCAAAGATAATAATAATACGTACGTCTCATCTTACAAATACCGCAAAACCTTCGCTCTAGTAAAATGCAGCTCGAGGATCACCTCATAGATGGCGCCAGCGTGCCAGTATGTTCTCTCTATACACAAGAGATCGCAAGTAACTCGGTCCTAAGTAAACAGCAAGTGTGTGATGAACGAACCTTTATACGGTGATGTTCCGCGCATGGAATTTGCCCTTTTTCGGGGAATGTTCGGTCTCGATATCGGTGAAAATAAGAATAGGAATGTTAACGCGATTGCAAGGAATTTTTGGATTCACGAGAAAATTCGGGAAAAAAAAACTTTAGAGAGAACTAAATATTTATAAAATAAGCTGTCTTGTGGTCCAAAAGTTTCAAGAAGACAAAGTCACGATGTAGGAAGGAGAACTGTCTTAACAACTTTTAGGCACAGCGAAACGGACCAGTAGCAATTTCTTCTCTTTAAACATGCCATTTCACGCGGCTTTCGCGGAAAAATGCTCGCAAAGTGGCCTGAATGATCACATAAATCAGCGGCTGCAAAAATAAAGGAAATAAGTTGTCAGAGAAATTTTTGCAGTGAAAAAGTACCTCGAATAGAGAATTTTTGTACCCAAGAATTCTTGGACGCGGTATGGAACAACACTGCCTTTATACTCGGATGTCCTCACAAGATCAACATCACGATCCTATGCGAGCCTGATTTCGTTAACTGCGACATTCTCGCTTCGAACCTTACTCTCTTAAAATTACTGCGCGTCTACTTACCGGAAAGCAATCAAAGAGCCAATCTCGCGATCTACGAAAATCGCTAAACAAATGATGAGGCGGAACATCTGCTAGACTCAAAGTTAAATCTGCGCCGTGGCATTGCGCAGTGCAAGCATGACGCTTTTCTTTGCGCAATGCCCCAGCGCAGACTTCATTTTTAGGTCTAAACAGATGTTCCGCCTCATCATTGCTGGTGATTCGCATCGCAGTGATTGGCTCTTCCGAGTGTTTTGCGGTAAGTAGGCGCTAGGCATTTTTTAGAGTGTGTAGTGGCTGCAAGAATACGTTCAATCTTTGAGCGTTCAAGATGGACGAGTCCTGCGGGATACCTTGTGGACCTTGAAGGTGCGGATGGTGTAGTCGACGAAGACCTCTTCGGAGACCAGGGTGACCATGATGTCGCCGTACTTGCTGCACGTCTCGGGCCAGTACCGCTCCACTTTGCGCTGAGAAAAGAAAACGATTCGCTTTGGAAGGTCGATTGACCGCACACGAATTCGAAAGGCCCACTTTGGTTTCGTGCAATTTCATTCCGCATACTCCACAACATAGGCTCTCAAGCGGCGTTCTTTTATTTTTTGTCATTTCTTTTCAACACGCATTATTAGTTCCAGCATCTAGAGAACTACATTGCTAAAATCGCACTATTGCTATTGTATTGCTGAAAGCTATTACACTGCTAAAAACATTACTGCAAGCTACTGTATTGGTAAAACAACTGTATATTTAAAAGCCACTGTATGGTTAAAACGACAGCATTATTAGCTAAAACTTATTGTATCGCGAAAAGAATAGGACACGTAAACGACGCGGTGAAAATCTAGTATTTCTCCGTAAATGAATTGTACTAGAGACAAAACAATTCAAATTGTATGCATTTGGAAGTGGATCACTGGTTACACGCGCAGTACACATTACAGCTGCGAGCAGATTCTCTGAAACAGAAAAAGTATATTTGCCTAATATAAGCAAAGATAGTGCTACAGTGCTATCGCGACACGTGCCAACGCTCCATCTACGTTGACCTGGCCGTGTGCCGGCATTATCAAAGCGTAAAACAAAACGCCATTGTTTCGAATGAGTTCACCGAAATTGCCTGCAATAGCGTCGAGAGTGTCGAGAGTTTTAGGTCGTGGCTGCTAAACTCGCGATCCGTTATTTTTGGAGCAGACACAAAAAGTGACCTTTTTAATAATAATAATAAAGAAACTGAAATGGATTTCGGTTCGTAATTCGTGCAGATTCAGACAGGCAGGCAGACGTAATTCGGCCGAACTCACGGATATGCCCGTTGTGATCTTGATGGGCTTGAAGGCCGTCGTCCGTATTTGTTAGGCAAGAGAGGAAAAGAGGAAGAAAGCAGCGGAGAGTGATGTTGAAAAGCGAGAGACAAAGAAACATAGGACACAGAGAAAAAAACATTCACAAAGCGAACACACTGCGGTACTATATCCCGTTTCATGCCGAGACCGACCACAGCGAACGCCACGATCCCTTGAAGCCAATCAAACAGTGCCAAAAGTCATGGCGCTCGTCGTCTTTTGTGCGTGATTGGCTTTGTGCCTGGTTGGCGATGCGCGTGATTGGCTGTGTGTGTGAGATTGGCGTTTACTTTGTCACTGGCTTTGTTAGTGATTGGCTATGTGTGTGAGAGATATGTCGGCGTTAATTTTGTGATTGGCTTTCGGTGTGATTGGCTGTGTGTGATATTATCGTTGCCTTTGTGATTGGCTTGGCGTGTGATTGGCAATGTGAGAAAGATTGGTGTTGACTTTATGATTGGCTTTGTGTGTGATTGGCTGTGTGAAAAAGATTGATCTTGACTTTGTTATTGGCTCTATGTGTGATTGGCTATGTAAGAAAGATTAGCGTTGACTTTCTGATTGGCTTTGCGTGTAATTGGCTGTGTGTGAGATTGATATTGCCTTTCTGTGTGATTGACTGTGTGTGAGAGAGTGAGATTGGCATCTACTTTGTGATTTGCCTTGTGCGTGTTAGGCTGTGTAAGAGAGATCGTCATTGATTTTGTGCTTGATTGGCTATAATCCGATTGCGCGCAGTGTGAATGCGCCGTGATCCGGCGCTTTCTTTCTGTCCGTGATTGGCTTTTCCGGTGACGGCAAGTCCCACAAAGACGCGCTGTGACGATGCACGGCGCGTCTTTGGATATCCTTCGTTGGATCATGTAGCGTTCGCTGCGGTAGGACTTGCTGTAAAACGGAGCATAAAACAAAGTTCAAATGCCGCGGCGATTCCGCATCATATAACAATTACGCATTCATGTGCTTTAAAGAAGGGTACACTCTCACAAGGTAAGTACACGCCCTGAGGCACCCTAGACATTTCTTTGACTTTCACACAAAAGGCTCGAGGTACACCTAAGCACTTCTTATGAGTTGTGAATGCGAAAGCATGCACGCCGCTCTTCAGCTCCCTTTTCGTCTGCGACGCACTTGCGGCGACGGTCGAGCGCGCGCGCTGTCCTCGGCGCGCTGACCTTGGGCGTCGAGCGGTGGGGCCGCTGCCTCGCGGACACGCAGTGCCATGGGGTGGTGGTCGTTGAAACTGACCCGCAGCAGCCAATGGGAGCCTCGTTTCTTGAAACTATGACGCGCGCTAGCCAATGGGACCGAAGCTGAAATCCATCAGCTTCACTCCGCTCCTTTGGGATCGGGGAACTCAGTGCCGTTTGGCTAGGCTTTTCGCGTTGTTTCACAGCTGGGAGCCGGCTTCACTTGGAGAAAGGTGTTTAGGTGCCGTTTGGCGCGGCTTCAAAGCTGATGACGTCGGCTCGCTGATTGGATCAGTTAATGCTTTCGCATTAAAAAAAATATATTGATTGGTTACGTCATGTTGTAACTTGCCTCAAACTATCACCGAAAAAAAAAGAAAAGAAAAAAAGAGAAAGAAATACCAACATTGGAGACATACCTTTCCTTCTTCGATCAGGTTAGCGGCCATGATGAACTTGCAAATTTCTTCTTGCCAGACGAGTCTCCAAAAGTCTGCAACCGTTTTTTCTACTGGACCTATAAAGATCGGTCGCCGAGTCAAAGGAAATTATTAGACATCAAATTTTAAATTATGCAATGAAGATTTACAGGTACCATAAATGAGCGTCTCAATGATTTGTAGACTACTCGGGAAAGACATCTGTATGTCCGTGTAAAATAGAAAAAAAAGACCATGTAGTGAGCGAAACAACAAAAGCTGTTCATAATAAAGATGGTCACAGTTTTAAGTTTAATCGATATTCTTGACAAATTATCTTATCAAGGATGTCGAGTCATAATGAAAATTACGACCTACCTTACAGTACAGTAAAAATCTGAGACCGTGGCCCGATCACGCAACACGGAAACCCACTGCTCTTGCCATAGAATAATTTGTAGAATAGGGTCACATTGTTAATAACTATTACAGTCGTGCCTCGCTAGTATGGACGGCTCCGTTTCCTTTAAAATTGTCCATAATATGAGTTGTCCATAATAATTACACACAAATACATGAATCTAACCACCTGATTCTCGAAACTGTTGTCGATATAGTGGAGTATCCATACTAGCGGGGTTTATATTAACGAGACATAAATGTAACAGACCTTATGCGAATTGCTTGGTGGTCTGACAACACTGAGAGCGTCGCCATTTTAATGTTGGCAAGCGTCGTCGGTACCGAAGCACGGTGGAGGCATCGGAGACAACCGTACGGGCGGTGCGATGACACGGCAGCTGTGTTTACCGCCTTCCGACCATGGAATGTGGACGAACAGTTTAAGACAACCTACCGCAACTGTCTGGCGCAGCTCTCGGAGGCCTGTGCACGCTGGCGACAACCTCGCCGAAGCACCGGAGCAAGTCCTACGCATTCGCTGTGGCAGCTTACACACTGCGGGTTGTCGCCAGCGTGCACAGGCCTCCGAGAGTTTCGTCAGACAATTGCGGTAGGTTGTTTAAACTCTTCGTTTACATCCCATGGTCGGAAGGCGGAAAACACAGCTGCCGCGCCATCGCACACTGCCCGTACGGTTGTCTCCGATGCCTCCACCGTGCTTCGGTACACCGACGACGCTTGCCAACATTAAAATGGCGACGCTCTCAGTGTTGTCAGACCACCGAGCGATTTCGCATAAGGTCAATTGCTCATTACGTGCATTGCTGAAATGACAACTAACATAGTGTCATCGGACCTTTGCAAAAGTGTGGGTGTGGTGAAAACTTTCATGAACACGTAGCATTTTTTTAAACCTTCAACTTGGCGTTCCGTGAGCAATTTCGGAAAGTGTAGCTGTTCTCACGCGTTTGCATGGTCTACGAAGATATTTGTGCTTAATAAGATTGATGAAGCACGTGGCTCATGAGACTTTCAACGTTCTCATTAGTGATTCTGATTTTTGTCATTGTTGTATGTAATTTGAATATTTAAGATACCTCTAAAATTTGAAAGGCACAACGCCCATGGATGACGTGGAGGTCGAGCATGTAAAGCCTGAAATATTCTACCATCATGAAAACTATTTTATATACGTGTAACTATCCAATGGTGATCGGATATAGCCTGCAGTACGTTGATGTCATCGCCAAAATCTCCGTCTATTGCTTTTCTTCAATAAAGATCAACATAACACATATATGAGAAATGGTGCGTCCCTGTGCCATCAGGTCCAAGCAGGCGTTCGATTGAGATTTTGAAGAACAATAACAACTGCGACGACAATTATTATTTGCTTCGGTGTCGCTAGTAAGATTCTGAATTTGGCTCTCAACAAGCCAAAGTTGGGCACCAGCGATTTTGGTTCTCGAAATTAAACTGCATAAACGCCTCAAGTGCCTGTAAACGTTTGAAAGTGAGTGCCGACTCACCTTGTGTGCAAAATGTAAGCCTTGGGCTTGCTGTAACCCTGAGGAAAAAAGAAACACCCTTAGCGGTCACTGGTTTAAAACTGACATCGTCACTCAAATGTCTTCGCGAGATGATTGTGTGCTTCTGGGCAAACAAAAATGACAAAAACAAAATAAAACAGTGTCTAGGAAATGAGGCAGGCTCCCCATAGGAGGAGACACAACGGTAGAAACGAAGGCTCATCAAGGACAGCCACACTCATTTTCCATACGCGGAAAAACCAAGAGCATGCTTGAAGAACAAACTCCAAAACATCTACCTTGGAGTTTGACTGAGGTGACGTTGAAAGGCCAAGAGCAGGACCGCGACTGCGGTCCTGCTCCCACGTGACCAAGGCGCGCAACTGACGCGCGACCGCCGCTTTATTCTGCGCGTGGCGGAGGTAGAACCTCGAGAATCCCACAGCTTATTCCCGCGAGTTTCTGTGTCTGAACCGCACCGCAATAACAGAAAAGTCAATTACTCAGAACGATTTGAGAAACCCAGTGGTACCTGAACTGTTGTGATTTTTTTTCCTAATATGCCGTTTGGGTACAAATTAGCATGACATCACTTTTAATGCGAATAGCATTCTTTGGATACTTCACGCACTTTTCGTCTATGTATCTATCTATCTATCTTCTATTGGCTATCTAACCTCTTACGCCGCGGGTCGATAAATAAACAAAAAAGACCGGCGCCGGCTGGGATTCGAACCGTTGACCCTTTGATCAGCAGGCAGCACGCAGCTAACCATTCAGAGCTATGAAGGCAGCCATTCAACGCACTTCTAAACGGTTGTTTATATCTTTAGCCATAGACGCGCTTACAGCGCCGAACACAGCTAGGTGCGCGCGCGTCCATGCACGAGGGCTTCATCTCCGCTCTCGCGCGAGCACGGCCGCTAGCTCACCCTCTCCCGCGCTCGGGAGAGGGTGATGTAGCGGCTGTGCTCAGCCTCACGAGAGCGGAATGAGCCCTCGTGCATGGAACGCGCGCGCACCGGTAGCTGTGACAGCGCTGTAAAGCGCGTCCTATGGTAAAGATATAAACAACCGTTTAGAGTACCGTTGGTTGAGACTAGCTGAGACGCCAGAAAGTCTGGTCGGTACCATTTTGAGTAAGTTTGTGCGTATGGCGCGTGCTTTGCTCGCCTTCCTAAGTGACACAAACGCACGTGCTGGGCTGCGGAGATCGTGCGCAGGGCTGTGAAAGTGTCAACAAATTTAGAATCGCCTCAAGAGTGGGCTGGCGTATCTAGAGTGTGCCGGCCACCTGACGAACGCGCATAACTCCGCACCGTTTGGATGCTATTCGCATTAACGTAGATAATCATTCCCAAAGGATGGGTTCTGCTGATTTTTTTTTCTTTTTTTTTTTCTTGTACGATGTACAGATTTTGCAAGAGTGATTCGGCGAGGCGTTTAAACACCTGTGTGTGGCCGAGACATGAGTATATATTTCCACCGAAATTGGTCCTGCTTCCAGACGTCCCGCATATTTGATACGCGTACCTGTATCCGATTATCTGGTTATGGCGGATTAATTTACGCCGTAGTTGGCGTTGATGTAGTCCGATGAAGGATCGTTCTTGAGTGCGTGAAGGATGACCCGAGTGTCGTCGTTCGCAAGGAAAACGAGCACAAGTCATGGCTCTTTTCATCAACATTTCATGTGACCACCGAGTATTTCAGAGTCCACATTTTCGACCACAGTTCGAAGGCTCAAGTCGCACCTATGTATTCTGGGGCGAGATAATCCATGAGCGTTTGAGCAATCCAAATGCCGGATTGAATGGAGGTTTCGGAAACATTGCCCTCCGATGGTAGCAGTATCGCTCCTAAGAAATGGTTTAGCATGTTGCAGTATTCAAATAAAGAATAAAAAACACTTAGGACACAATTGTCCTTGTCTCAAGTAAGTCTAGTTCTTTCTTAATTTTTGTATTTTCAACAGCCGCTCTTGTTCGTTAACGCTGTTTAGTAAGTTCTGAAAAGGCCTAGTGCAGCGTTGCAGCTATAGAATATAAGATTACTCGACAGTACGGTCCGCGCCCATCCATCGGGCAGCGAACTTACAAGGAAGCAAATCGGCGAAGCGATTCTGATCTTGTTTTCGGGTTTTTGGGCTACCGTCCATGGCTTGAGCGACCGCGTCTTAGCGTCTGGAAGAAAGAAAAAAAGAAGTTAGGTATTGAATTTTTAGGCCATAACCAACCACTCTAAAAATAGTTTATATAGCATAGACTTAGCAAGCTTCGGCTTTAATTCTATACATGACGTTTGGATCTTTAACTTTTTCTGATAAACTTAGCGGGGAAGTTTTCCCCCTAAGTTCAGCGACCTTTTTAATAGAAAATACTGACGCACCCAATTCAGTTGGTGCGTCAGTATGCCAAGTTTTTTTCTGTATTTAACTCTACGCTTTAATGAAATTTTGGGTACGATAATGCACCGACTGAATACATCTTTGTCAAGAACATTCTGTACTCCATTCATCGGTTTATTTCTACAATTTCATTTGGGACCAACAGTGCTTTAAAGCACCAGTGTTATCCACTGCGCTTATCCGACAAGGGTCAAGGGGACATAACGTGTTCGTATGGGGCCTTCGTGCTATGTTGCACATATGCAACGCAATTAGCAATGGTTGGCATACGCTTCGGGTACGCTGTGTGGGCCGTTGCACGCTGTAAGATAATTACCGTTTAGACAAGAATTCACTATACCACTTGCTGCTGAAGAACTGTAGAGGGAGATATTGAGCCTCCGGCTGCCAAAGGCCCAGTGCCATGTAAGAGTGCCACGTGATCTCTGATTGGTGCATGGTCAAGTCTGATGAATAATGTGCGATACCATAGCCTCCCACATTCTTTTCAAAAAAAAAGAGGATATATTTTTCATTTCGTCCCATATAGACACTCTGCACTTCACATTGACATATGCGCGTGCTGGCGTCGATTCATTAGTCTGAACTTTACGAGGGCTTGATATAACGGCGGAGAGACAGCCTCTGGCTAAACAGCTAAAGCACGCATCAAAAATACAGAAAGAAAACACTGAGGTTTTGCAGTACTACCAAGAAAACCCTGATTATGCGAGTCAATAACAGGTACATTACTATCTCAATACAGTCTACCCGGCCACTTGCTGTTGCGAGTTGGGAATGACGGTTCGACCTCACGCTAGCAAGCCCAACTGAAGCCTTTGTGCGTCGGCGGGACAAGGAAACGGCTGCCGAAACGGAAAGGTGGAGCGGCAATGTTCTGGATGAGAGGAGAGCCACGTGACTGGCGCCCCCGCTATGAGACGCAGAAACCCACTTCTCCCGAGCCGGAACAAGGTGTTTCGGGTCCTCGCCAGCGCAAAGCCAGGCGCTGACGCCCACGTTCCCGAAATGGCTCTGGATGTCGAAGTAACAGATCCCGTACTAAATTCGGTGACGGCATTCTATACCCGTTGTCGAACTGGCGGCTGCTTGCAGTATAGAGAAGGCTATAGATACATTCACAACACGGGATTGGCTGTAATGGCTTAGTCCGGTGCGGTCAATCTTTAAGATGCAACAGGTTGTGACACCCATTTTCACCGAATCGAGTAATGTCGTTAACTCCAGCTTAGTATGGGAGCGCGCAGAAGCAGATTATTAGCGATTTCGATAGAGTTTTTCGGCGCTTATTCTGGCAGCAACAGCAGTCACTGGGCTAGGCTACGAGACTTAATATCCCATAAAAAGAAAGTGGCCGCGCAAGGCGTTTACGTAAAACGCCTTCACACCACAATAGATGGCGGCAGACGGAGATTATCGATGGTGTACGTGAGCGTCTTGAACTTCCGACCTTTTCATGGCGGACACGTAACGGTCCAGGTCCCCAGTCTGACGACGTGCTGCTTTTCGTGGGTGTATTGGTGGCGGCCTGGTGTACTTGTGAATGACCAGCGTCATCTTGTCCCCGGCCGCGTTGGCGACATTCTTGCCTGCACGCGGAAGACAAATAAGGATGTACAAAATAAAATAAACTTTTTGTTTTTTTTTAAGATGTTTAGACGGCTATAGGCCGCCAACTACACCGCGATTACATCATATAAAGGCGCGGGCCACGAAGACTTCGCACATGCAGTGTACCGGAGGCCCATTGTACCGTTTAGCAGGGTAAAAACAACTAATAAACCCCAGCGTCTGCAGACGGTCGTTTTCACGGGTGTATTTAGCGGCGTGACCGGGACTTAGTAATGATAGTGTTTTTATTTTCGCACCGATCCAGATTCACCGCCTTCTGGTAATAGCCCTTCGCAGAATCGAAGCGATATCCTTGCGGCGTACGCCATGCGTAAAGCATCTCGGGAAACCCTGACCACAGTGCCCGCCTGATTCTGGCGCAAGCACAGTTCAGAACGTCCCGTACCGACATCCACGAACAATCCGGATCCGCGTCAACTTGAGGCCAGGCTAGTCACGAGGCCGCAGTGCCGTATTCTCCTACGTCACTTAAAGGAGGCCACGAATACGAACGCTAACGCAGCACTAGTGCCTGACCTGCGTCCCGCGCTGGCCTCTGTTCGGTGACGTGGGCACTCCCAGACAGCGGCTTTGTTGTTTACGAGGTGATTGCCTGAGGTCAGACATGTACAAATTACTGCAAGCCGGTAGTTAAGTTAAGTTACTGAGTACTGACGCCAAAAGTAATTAGAGTAGAGTAGAAATTACGCATTTGTAATAGTAACGAGTAAATCCACTAACTACTGCAAAGAAGCAGCGAGCTACTTTAAAGTATACTTTCGAAGTCACTTTCTTATATCTTTGTGGTAGCAAAATGAACAGCAGTTTTGATCCAGTGAAAACCTCTCGCGAGCCTAAAATAACTGCAGTCATTTTATGGCTTAAAGCTGCTCCAAATAGTTTATTCACTAAAGTGCATTGACTTCAAAGTCCTTATCAGAGAGTTTTTCCTTTTAAATACGTGCCCAGCTGTTAAAGACGTCTCAACGACGCTAGGGGAAACGGCAGCGTTGAATTTCAAAACAAGCTGTGCAGGGTCAGAAAGCGAGTGTCAGCATCTTTCGGTGTCTGCGACGAAAACATTTGAGATTTGACTTTGCTAAAAGATCTTTACAAAAAACAAAAAAAAAGCTTTTTTTTTTTTTAGGGAAAGTATAAGCGGGCGATGACTGCCCCCTCTTTTATTCTTACAGTGCCCGGAGAGTACGCCGGAGCGAGGGCTCCGACCGTCAAGGGTTCGTCTTCACGCCACGATGATGAGATTCATCCGACGACTGCGCGTTACAGGTTAGTGCCACGCTGAAGAAAAACTATTTTGGGTTTAACAAAAGATGAACGAGGTATGTTTCGCCGCTGAAACTGGGTCTAACAAAGGGATCTCTGGGCGATGACTCGCAATCCTCTCCGTCGATTACGGTATCGGAAGGCGACGCGAGTGATTACGTGAACACACATCGTCGCTCGTGTTGTGCTGCTGCCTGAAGTGGAAGGTGCTCGCGAACGGATTATCGGTGTGCGCTTGTGCGCGGGGGAAGCCCGCTTTGCAAGGAGTATGCGCTGCTGACGAGGCGACCAGGGGAACAGGGCGCCCAGCTGCGAGGTCATTCCTGCGGCGCTCACCGTGGAACCCCAAACCGCTTGAGTCGGAACTGAAGGCAGACATGAAAACAAATAACAACCCTCGGAGTGTCCCCTGCTTTTCACGGTTACAGCTGGAAGCGCGCGCCTGCGCATTACTGGATTAGCCAATACCTGACCAAGGCTTGTTAAGCATCTGTTCCTGCGTTCGGTCACGCCGGTGTTATGTTTGGTTGCTCGTCGCCACCTTGGCCCAAGGACGGCGATGCAGTTTCTGCGGAAATGGAATGGAGGCCCTTGCTCGAAATGTCACTTCATCCGCCGGCGTCTCACTTATTTCTGCGCTCAAACGTTTGTGGCAGAGTCAAATAAGCACTCAGATCTCGCAAGCAGCTGGTAATTTGAGCAGAAGTTTACTCGAAAATGCGGTTAAGTTAAACTACTAATTACCCAAATAAATTCTGGTAACTGAAAGTTACCAAGTTATTCTGAGTAGTCAACTACAGTGCAGTTTGAGTAGAGAAGAACTACGTCCAAGCCTGCTCGAGGCCCGGTGCCAGCACTCACCGCTGCTGCTGACCGGGCCTGCTGCCGTTGACTGCGACCTTGCCAGCGGAGTTGTTGTTGGTCCCCTTGACTAGAATGTCATTCTCGTACCTTGAGGCTTCCTGCGAGGCGAGACTGCGTGAGAAGAGAGTATATGTCTTCGCTTCTATTGCTACGTATTACAGATGGGCTGACGTACTCGCATTATAGACGGGCGAACGTACTGTAGATGGGGTCACTGACAGTTCAAGAGACGCAACGTATTATGATCATGCTTCTTGCTTTCTCATTGGCATTTGGTTACTGCGGTACAGTTCTGATTGACTACTTCAGAGGTTCATGACTCTCCATCCCCTGCCTTTCTTGGGCTGTTCAGTGACTATATATGCTCTCACTAAGAGATTAAGAACTGCGGAGCCATATATTGCATGGCGCCTCGCAAGTGTCGCATATATAGAGTGTTCGATTTTAATTCGAACAGATTTATTGCAAAAAACAAAATCCGTAAAAGCAACACTCAATACCGTGTGTGCAGGCGAGTCATACGGGCCAGGGGAACATAATAGAGGGGCTTGATCCCGTGCATATGCCGGATAATCAACTATATTTTCTCAGGCTAACTTTTTTAATTAGTTAAAATAAAAGTCATGCGGTACCGAACTGAAAGCGCGGATGATTAGGTTGGCAACCGCGTTCTGCTACCGCTGGCGATGCAGCCTCGCTGTGCGGCTGTAAGAGCAACTTTGGTGCCTCCCACTGCGTCCACGACGCTTCGAGTCGGTTTTGAAAATCGGATCGATGTAGTGGTTTTCCGTGGCACGCTCGGCGAGTCTCTAACGAATTGAACCTCACTAAGCGTTCAGCCACAGCCTCATCTGTAGTGACAGAAGCCTGGAAGGTCGCCACGAGACGCGGCCGCCCGAAAGCGAAAAGGTAGAGCGGCATTGACAACGAATGGAGAGGAGAGCCAGGTGTAACGGGCGTGCCCCGCTGCGGCGAGACGCCGAAACACACTTCGTCCCGGAAAGCGACGGAATGTCCGCTCGTGCTCTCCTCGCGCCTCGCGCTACCGCTTCTTCTCTCGTCGGGTTATCGGAGACCGTGTTTCGGTTCCTCACCGCTGCAGAGGCCGTGCGCTGAATACAAGAAATGCTCTGCGCTACCAGATCCTCGCGCTCCAAATCTGCGAAACCGGGCACCCAGTATACGGCTGCCGCTCGTCGAACTGCCGTGGCTTTGCGAGGAGCAGAGGAGGCGCATGGCTCAGCGCATGCGTGAAGCCGCCATAATCCTTTAGTTCACGAAGGCAGACGGTCATGGAGGCGAGGGCTATACTCTCGTCCTTCACCCACGGTGGAAGAAATACATTTAGATGGTGACTTGCCGCTCTTCCCGCGTGGAGCGAGCGACCAAATCGTGTTTGAGCTAGCAACGAACCAGGAGCATACTTGCTTCACCTTATGATAAACCGCAGGATAGGCTGCAAGCGCGAGCTCCTTGCTCTAGGGGCACATCTTGGCTGCACAAGCTCTCGTGACTTAAGAGCGGCTGCCAACGCTATGAGCTCGCGCTTCTAGCTTTCGCCACGGTACAACATAGGGTGAAACGAAGTATAGTTAGTTCCGCTGCCGCCGCGGCGGGCAGCTGAGGTGCGAGCACCGTGGGTATGAGGTCTCTCCTCGGCGGCCACGGTTTCCGGGGGCGTAGCTTGCTCGCCTTTTTGCGGTGTGGTGGTGGTGCGCGGCCAGTGGCTGGCCTCATGTTTTGTTTTGGTGCTGTGTTGATCAGGTGCCACCATCGTGCAAATTATGCTATAAACATAAGTTGCTTATAGCAGGTTATGCGGCAAGGATGGAAAAGACGTGTTTCGTTCCCAACTGCAATCCGGGGTACCGGAACTGTGCAGAGCAAGCGTCATTGTTGAAAGCTCCATCGAATTACGCTCGCCTGGAGTAGTGGCGTCCTGCAATCCCGAGGGCCGATCGCAAGCTACTACCTTGTCTCCTCATCTCGTTGACCAAGTGAAGGACCAAGTTTGACAGTCTAATTTCTGTCGAAGACTGGGAATTCGAAGATGTCTGGACAGAAAGTCTGAAGAAACCAAGGCTGATGGACTGGCATACTATATTATGTAACTGGGATTTTGAGTGTGAAAATTAAAAAGCTACACGCTGCCCTGCAGAGTGTAGCTTTGTCGAGCTTTCATCATCGACAAAGACACTTCTGCTGAAGCAGCACTGACAAACGTGAATGAACAGAGGAGGCCTTATACACCCCAACAAGAACCTTTTCCAGCTACTAAAGAAGGCGGAACACTTCTCCGTGGAAAATAAAAGCCACCAGACTGTCTACTGGGACACAATCGACAGTGTTCTTAACACATGCACAATAACGTTTCCATGCGCTGAACACAAGGAAGAAACAATTGCCCAGTTGCTCCACTACTACTTCGGCATGGGAATGCGACAACACTGTCAGCATATTATCGTGAGTATGAACAAACAAGCTCAAGAAAAGAAAAAAATCATCAAAGCAGCGCTCGTCTTAGTTTAAGAGCATGCGCGAGAAACACAGGATGTAGGAGATGGCGTTCTTTGGTGGCATGCAGTGAATTCAGCTTTTGTGTACATTTTAAAGCAAAAATATTTGTCAGGTATTTTTTTTTTTTCAGATGAAAAGTGATTAATGTCCTATAACCGCTACTATTGTTTGACTTTCAGTCACTGTGTCATTATGTCAGTCAGTATGTCATCATGCTGTGTCATCATTGCAGTCACTATGTCATAATAAATATAATCTTTTTCTGCTCACAAGGTTTGTATGTTCCACAGTACAAGTTGACATTGTATGTATAAACCATTTGTAATGCTATAACCTTTATGCTGCATGTAAAGAATTATTTTGGCCTCACTATGTAACATTATTAGAATTTATTTTTTCTTCAATAAGAACAATAAGAAGGCAAGAGCAGGGTGAAAATATCACCCGACCTCCTATAAAGCCACGGAATGTGTGTAAACAATTTACGGAACTGTTACTAAACATGCTGTTTGACAAAACATGTGAGCACGACCCAGCTGTTTACTCTAAATTACTCTAAATTACTGAAAGTCCAGTAGATTATGCCGGGAAGTTTTATATTTATACGAGTATTTTTGTCACGCTAAGTCATCATCGGAATGTTTTCGTTTAAAAAAAACAGGAACCGCACCGGGAAAAAGGCAATCCGTGCGAGTGCGCCAACATAAATCCATCATTTCACTTCTCAGTACACAGGGACCGAGTAAAGAATGCATATTTCCTTCACAGGCCCTCTATCAAGCCTTCACAAGCCCCTCTAAACTTTGGCGCCATCTATCCCCGTGCACGTGAAGCGCGCTCGCGCGCCGGAACATAATGTGGTCGCCGCGTGAGACAGAGTCATCACCTAAATGTATTTCTTCCACCGTGGTCTCACCCTAGCATGGACTAACCGCGAAGGCTGTGCTAGCGCGAGCGGCCAGCCTTGACTGCCTTGACTATATTTCGTTTCAGCTTGGGTCCAGACGCAGCCGATGCTACAAGCACGAGCGTGTGGCCCTGAACAGTGCCTGTACTGCACGAGCGCGCGTGCTTGGCAGGGACGCTGGAAGCCCGGAGCTCGCGCTTGTAGCATCGGCTGCGTCTGGACCCAAGCTGCAACGAAGTATAGAGCACTTGCTGCACAAGCGCTCGTGCAGCCGCCGCGGTTTCATTCAAAGCGACTAGCTCGCGCTTTTAGCACGCGCGGCTAACAATAGTCCATACTATAAGGTGAGACGAAGTATAGAGCCGTACCGTACTCCACACGCGCAGAGCTCCAGCGAGGTTGTCGCACGTGCATAAAGACTAAAGTTTTCTCGATGCATTGCGGCAGTGGTGGCGTATTTAATCTAGCTGTCGAGATCGGTTTTTCGGAACCGTACGTTTATTTTCAATAATTAAAAAAATGTTAATCGAGAGATATTAGTTAATTATCTGACTTACCGTGAGGATTCGCCCCCTTTTTTAGGTTTTCATGGCTGTATAACTAGCTTGCGCAGACCACATTATTCTACCCTTCAGGATTTTTTTAAATAGATCTGTTCGAATTCAAATCAAACACCGTGTATAATAAATATGCCACATATTATATCCATGCTTTTTGCTTCTTCATCCCTTCTTCGGCTTCCTTATCGGTTAGTTGATGTACATGGCACATGATTAACGCCCTCGCGCCGTGCTGGTGATCCATGCTACTAACTACCGTCTTACTGACTCTTGCATGATAAAAGACAGACAGACAGACGGACTGGCAGACAGACAGACACTGCGCTTTATCCGTCTATTTGTTCGACTTGTCAAAGATATTCTTGGAGCTGTCTCTTTCTTTTTGCTGAAAGTGATGTGGTTTTAGTGATGATTGCAGTAGAAACTTGACAGGTCAATGCCTAAAAGAAGATGAAAAAAAGCAATTGTTTTATGAGAGCTGGAAGATATTTCTTGAGTAATGTGTTCTCCGCGTTTATAATGCATAAGGCGAGCAACAGGGGAGTCGGAAGCCTCGCGTTTTCTATCAGCGTGATAGAAGGCTTTCAGGCGCATAAGCACCCATAGAAAAGCGGTGTAAAAAAAAGGTGTATCGGGAGCTGCCACACCCCGTCCCATGTCGTCGTACGTCTTCTCTCCCAAAGGGAATAAATCCGCACCCCCAAATTCACAATCGCCATCAGTTGGTTGAAAGAGTGTACACGTAAACCATCCTAAACTTAGCCGTAGTGTTATTCCCTCTGGAGGGTGTAATACGTATGTGTGACGAGTACTTATACACAGAGCGTGCATCTTCCGGTTTAACCGTAAAACACGGCGCGGTGGTGGCGCGTCGGTCGCACTTCCGGTCTGGGGCTGTGGGCGGAAGGCCCCATGTGAGGCGTGTATTCCTGCGTTGTTTTGAAAGGAACCTGACGAAAACATGCCTTTTCGTCAAACCGCCGCGACTGGGGCTGTACTAAAAGAGTCGAGAAAGGTTTGAAGATCAGTTTTCATGTTCTCGGTTCGTCCGAGACCGTGGATATGTGCTGTAAAAATGGTAAACCAGACGCCGCCGGACCACAATTGCTTGGGCGGGAAGCACTTTGGGTTGAATTCACGGATACTTGTGGTCATCAGATTTATTTGTTTTGTTCCAACATGAACGCCGGAAAACCGTCAAGTTGTACGGCCCACCTGTGGACTACGTTCAGTGCGTCTTGGAAGTTCGAACGGCCGTCTGATCGTTCGAACTGTCGTCTGCTCTTTCAAACGCTTCTGCTTGTCGTCTGCTCTTTTAGACGACACCGGCCCGTAGACGAAATGTTGGCCCGGTACTTGCGATAAGAAGTAAGTGCAGGCCTCAAAAGACGTAAGTTTGAAGGTTGGTAAGCAGGCTCCACGTAAACAGTAGATACAAGGAGATGCTGATTATTGTTACCAGCAGCCATCACCGACTTGTTATGCCTGATTCACTTCGTCCGATTCTGCTTGCGATTTTCAGTATCGACGTCGACCATCTCAGCTACGGTTCACGCTTTTGCAGCCCGAGCGACGTCGCGACTGAAAATTGCGAGCAAAATCTCATCATGTGAGTCAGGCTTTAGCGTACATTCTGCGGCGTCCACGCGGAATGAATCGCCGCATGTCAGATTATTCACGCGAAGTTTTGCGGTGTAACGAGTCTCGTTAATTTCGCTGACGCCGCTCATGTAGTCAGACATTGCCAGGAAGACGTAGAATCAACAATTCGAAAGCGATAAAGGGCAGGGGGACTCACACCGACGCCGACAACATCGCATTTCAACGGTTTGTTTATGGGCGACGGCGAGCTTGTTGCCCACACCCCCACCGCGCATGCGCGGCGCCGGTGGCGTCCGCTAGGGGCGCTCCGGGCGCTCCGGTTTGTTTGTAATAAACACCGAAGTACACACCCTACTTATACCACGGGAAAGTGACGTGGCATTTTAGTACTTATACCACCAAGGGGTGTATGCGCTGCACCCTATTTTATGGGGTGGATGCGGTCGATAATCAATCGTACGAGCTCATACAGAAACTAATACGAGCATCGACCACTATCGGATATTTGATCCAATTTTCGTCACTCGGTAAAATGACAGCTCACTCATATGGCATCCAGTTCGCCAGCTAAAGTTTCTACTGTCATAGCCTAACAAACACAGAGTTGTCTACAAACAGGAACAAATGAACTTTTTTGGTGAACCCAGCAATTCTCCATTGCACCCACTAATTGTTCATCGACACTTTAAAGAGAGAGAGAGAGAGTCAGTGTTACACCGTTCACTCCCATTCACTCCTGTAAATTACTCCTCTGTCCCTTTTAAAGCAGACTTAATTTCGGAAAAATTCAAGGCCCGTTCACACGCTTGAGTTTGCTTACGACCGAGTTCATGTGACCTCCTTGCGACGTGTAAACACAATAGCACGCTGGCGCCATCTCTGAGGTGACCCTGAAACTGCATTTCACTAGAGCCAAGGTTTTGCACTATGTGCAAAATTAAATATATCTACTATTTATGAGAAATTGTCGTTTATAACATCGTAAAACGTTTTTCCAGCCAACAACAAAAAAAACAGGACGCGGGAGAAAAAAAAACATACGGAAGTTGCGAATGTTTAATGGCTACTCAAGAGATGGCACCAAAATTATGGTCTAAATGTTTCTTGAAGTTTATGACGCCCAATTGACAAGGATTCGATTGCTAAAAAATAAATTAAATTTCATTATTAGACCTGCGCAATCATTTTGAGAGGCAGATATAGTTTGTTTAGTTGGGAATTTCTCACATTGCCCCCTAAATCCATGGAAGCCATTACAGAGTGGGAGAGGGGAGGGGGGGGAGGTACCAATATTTCCGAAACATATGGAAGCGCGTAATTTCATTTCATTTCATTTATTATGTCTCTCAGGGCCCGAAGGCATTACAGAGAGGAGTGGGGCACAGTAAATAGAACAAAGCAAATAACAATGAAAAGGCAAAAACTACACAAAATAACTACTAAACATCATTTAACACGTTAGTAATGGACTGTACATGGAATAAAACAAATATCAATGGAAAAGCAAACAATACACAAACTTACTACTAAACATCATGTAACAGGTTAGTAATGGCAATCTTAAATTTATCTGAGGCAGTGATTGTGACAATGGCTGCGGGAAGGCGGTTCCAGTCAATCGAGGTTTGAGGCAAAAAAGAGGCATTAAAGGTAGATGTGCTGCAATGAGGGATCCCAACTTTTAGTTGATGATCGGTGCGTGATGATATGTAAAATGGTTCAGAAAATAGTGCTTGGCGGAGAGTAGGGTTAGAGTGATAAATCTTATGGAACAGGCATAGGCGGGATATCTTTCGACGAAGGGAAAGAGTGGGCAAGGATAGAGATGCTTTCATTAAAGTGGTGCTAGCTGTGCGGTGATAGTTAGAAAGTATAAAACGGGCGGAGCGGTTTTGAATGGATTCTACGGCAGATGCAAGGGTGATACCAGGGTTCCAGATTGAGGCGGCATATTCAAGTTTAGGGCGAATTAAGGTCAGTTTGAATGTCAGATCTACTGTATATATTAAAGAAGCAAAGTGTGCAGGTTATTATAAAACGCGGCTGGTACTTGTGATCTTGAAGGACGCAGGATGTTCCGCTCTAAATAATCTCAAGTAAAAACGAAAAAAAAAAAAGAACATTAGTATTCGACCTTCGGTTGAAACGTGCAAAAGAAAATTGCTACTTTTTGGTTGTTTGTACCGCTGATCCATTCGGTATGATAAAGTGTGAAGGTTGTGAAAAAAGTTCGCGCATAAATAAAAAGTGAGAAAAAAGAACACAATGAAAAAGACGAGACGTGAATGTCAATTCACTAGCTTCGAATCAATGTGCGTTCACGTTGCTTCCGCAGCGGGTGTTTTACGATGCCACTTTTTTCTCTCCAACTATTCAATACTGAGTGTTACAATGGATGTGGAAGGGATGAAGGATCGTTTTGACTCCTTCTTGACTCTTTTATGTCTTCCGCTCTTATGTAACACATTCGACCCAGGCGCACCGGCGTCTTGTAGCGAACCGGATTTTCGACATGCCACAAGCTTCTACTCATTACACGGTGTGCCCCGACAGATTGTCAGGCATACGTAACAAGTCTCGACATCGTATCACTTCTTTTCATTTTTATTTTTTATTCTTGCGCACGACTGGTGTACATACCGGTTTTCGAGATCACGGTACGCAAGTGATCATTTTAAAAGTTCGCGCCAGGAGGAAAGGGGGCAGGATGCATAAGAGGCCACATAACAAATAATTCGCAGGATTACACGTAAGAAATCTGAAGAAACCACCTGCCTATTGTTTTTCTTTGTTTGTCTTAATAATATTAATATTGGACATCAAGTTCAAAGTTGAGGCAACGGGTACTATTTTGTTCTCGCTTGCGGCTGTATGTTCCGGCTGATGTGGCGTATGTATCACGTATACAATTTATTGTCAAACCTTTCTTTTCTTTTCTTTTTTAATGCGAAAGCATCAACTGTCCCATGGAGCGAACCGGCGTTATCAGCTTTTGAAGCCGCGCCAAACGGCACCTAAATTCCCCTGTCCCATGGAGCGAAGGCTGTAGTCTGTAGCAGCCACCCCATTGGCTGGCGCGCGGCGTAGTTCCAAGGAACGCCATCCCACAGAAAGCCCTCTCCGTGGCGGCGCAGCGAGCCAGGCCGCCGGCAGAGCCGTATATTGGGAGAGTTTGGCCAGTCTATGATCTCGCCGCCGTGACGCCACCCTCCCCAATGAGCCAATCCGCCCGCGGCGGGGAGCAAGAGGCGTGAGCGCATGCCCATGAACTCCTGGCTGCTCCCAACTGAGCGGGGTGGGCCGCCATTTTCATTCCTTCGCCCGGCGAAATGCATGGGATCGACATCCAAATTTCGGTTTTTTTCCTTTTATTTGGCAGACTCTGGCAAGAAAATGATATAGTGTTATTCGTCGTTGGGTTAAAAAGCTAAGGAATTATGTTTCTCCACGTTAGAACGCAAACTTTGATTCAGGCGAAAAAGAAAGAAGCCCGTTAGCAGACGACGCGTAGCCTCAACAGTGCTCTGCGCCGGCGGCGTTGCGTCAAAATGGCGGTCGTCTCCTCTCTGCTCCCTTCTTTCTCTCTCATTCCTGCAAAGCTCTCCTCCCTTTCCTTCACTTTTCTCCTCTTCGGCGCCTTCGTCGCCACACCCAGTGGCCAAACTCTCCCAATATGCGGCTCTGGCCGCCGGTAAGAAGGGAGCGGCCGGCCCCAGAGTCAGCAGAGCCCGCCAGGGCAGACTCCTGAGAGGCCGCACGGCCGAGCTCAGCGCGGCGCGCAGCTTGTAGGAATACGTTACGTATACGAATGATTGTCGACACGTTAGCAGTCTTAAGTGTCTTCGTAGCTTCTTTTTAGAACGTAAACTTTTTTTTTCGCTTTTTTTTTCTGACGTCTTTGAGATAGAAAGCCAACGCTTCACAGTTTGCTCCAAGTAGAGGTGCTAACTTGAAGTTATCGTTTCTCCAGTTTGGGGTGTAGGCTAACCCGATGAACTTTCGCAAGTGCGACTAACAACCCCATCCTCGTCGCCACTCGGTTGACTGTCAAACAAAACCCCCGCAAAGCAAAAAAAAAAAAAGAAGTCTCGAATGTATTGTTAAAGCGGCAGCTAATGTCTACTACGTATTTATTTTGTATTTTGTTATTTTATTTAAAAAAAAGTCTCTGGGCATTTTTTTTCTATGATTGAGACTGGCGCTTTGCGTTATTTTGGATAACACTATGTATAATTTTTTTTATAATCATATTATTTCGGCATCGAGCATATGTGCATCGAAGGGTGACACATCACTTCAAGGAGAGGAACAGTGAGGCACCCTAGACACAAAATGAACGGCAGGCGCTACGCCAACGTAACCATCTGTCACATTTTTTTTTTTACGACGACCGTTATTATTGCCGATGTTTCGCGAACGTAATCCGCTAAATCTAACGGAAAAGCTTTCCAGCTAAGCTTACTGAGAACCTCCTTTCCACTACAATTAGCACAAAAACAAATTATTCCTGCATTCTGTCCCTACATTTGGCGGGAAAATTCGAGTTTTAGTAGATCGTTCCTACCCAACCCCGATAACGATACCGGATAACCATACGATGCGTGCGCAAAAGCGTCGGCGCAGTATCGGGTACATCGTTATCGGAACCGTCGGAACGATATACTACCTACTCAAACTCCCTTTCTGTCGGTGTATCGTTATCGGAACGACCTACTAAAGCTATCCCCAATGCCTCGTGCACTTCCTCGCCCAATTTGGCGGGGAAATGCGCGATGCCACGAATGTAGTCTGCGAGCAACAGTGTGCAAGAAAGTGCGCAGCACGTCGCCTCAGTTCATTTTGACACAGCAAGAAACCGGATTTTTTTTTTTGGTTTCTTTCAGCCAAATTTGGCAACACTTAAAAAATTTCGACCCCCCCCCCGCCCCCCATTAACCTTTCCTTTCATTGTTGTTCCCTTTCGTTATTACGTTCCATTGTTCGGCGGTACTCTTCTTCCAACCGAACATCGCTCGTTGTTTCAGACCAAGTCTGTCCCCTTCTTTTATTTTTAATTTTTCTCGAGCGCGCAGGGAGCGATGGCTAACGGTTCCTTTGTCTCAAACCGAGCTAAGGAATTGCGCAGGGCCCAGCGCCGCTCGGTGCCTAAGTGGAGAAACGTGCCTCCAATGTATCCGTTGCTGAAACCGAGAACAAAAAAAAAAAGGCAGAAAGAAACGTATATATGTCTTTCCTGGCGGCTCAATACGCTGCTAATATGACCCCAACTGTTCCTCCGTTCGAGGTAGAACGGATATATCTGGAATGGGTCGAGAGTTGGCTTCGCGTGTACGACCCATTGTTAAAGTGCCATTGCGTCTCTTTTTTTTTTCTTTTTTGTCTTTTTAGGTTGCTCGTATGTATTTTTTGTTTATGGTGTCTTTGCACGTTTGTTGTCGAAGGCCGCCCTCGTATAAGGAGTCCCATGTAACGCCGTCACACAAATGCAACAACGTTGCCTCAGATTTTCCCTATCTCTTCAAAAAAACCGTTAGAATCGCGAAAGCTAAAAGCCGATGAAAGCCTTCAAGTCAGATATGAACTTTCTTTTTGTTTTCTTAAGATTTCGTGTATTTAGATAGAAGAGGTAATAAACAAGTCCATATCTTCTTTTTCTTAAACTCCATTGTAGTTGTACAGTTTTCTGATTGTCCGATATATTTTTTTTTCTATTCTGTTTTTTATCTGCTGCGGGAAAAAAAGGGCAATAAATATAATGATAATGGACGGGAAGGCAGTACCGTATTTCTGTATCAATTTTTTTATCTCTTTTTCTCCCCAAGTTCTGCGCTCTTGATGTCATATTATAATAAATATCTCTTTGAGGCGTTATACCCGAAGAAAACTTTTCAGCGTTGCCGTACCAACACAGTCGCACTGATGTGCATTCGTCACGGCGTTACGGTCATCCCAACTTCCCACCATTACCGTCGTCCGATCATTCTCAGTGTAGAGCATGTTTCGTACTAAACAAATTCTGTCGTATCTCGTAAACTCTGTCTCCCCCCCCCTCTCCCGTTACGAGTCAACCAGATCGCAGTAGTACATTTCCGTTTACCTTTTGCTTATTTTTTGTGGGTTTCGGCAACGAGAAACAAACTGCGTCATACGATTCGTGGCTTGTTTACAGATCCAGCCGAAAGCCAAGTTAGGCCTACTACGCAAACTGGAGTTCCGCGGCACTGGCCTACATCTACCCCTCTCCGTGACACGGACGATCGAACCAACCGGCCGGGGCTCGAGCCGGCGTCGTGCAGAATGATATTCGTATGGGAAAATCGAACGTTTGCCAAACGACCCGTCCCCTAAAAAGTCGCCGTGTTTACCGTGGCACGCTCCACGGGGCATCATCCGTCACAAGCGAAAACAAAAAAAAAAATGACCTTGGCCCGATATCCTTCGACTCTTTCGAAGGTACTTGGAGAAGGACATGCATAATGGACATTTTTCTAGAAGAAATCTGCGCATGCGCGTGGCGTCTATCACATAGCGACCGATTACCGCGTGTTGTTTTGGTGGCAACGGGACGATAATATAATTGTATACCGTTCGTCGCTTACCCCTCCCTCTTCCTTCCCTTCCTCCCGGGTAAGCGACGAATCATTTTTTAGTCATTGATGGCCTTGAACGATCCGATTAACTGCGTTGTGAAGTGTGGTAGGCTGTCCCGAAAACGTTCTTCCAGCCTCCAAAAGCGTTTGACGCATTCGCCGCTAGGTGGCGTCCTCGTGTCGAATGGTAAAACAAATTGGCTAGGTGGCGTAAGCTACCGCCCAATCCAAAGGGCTCAGCCGGACTTCATCCATCCATCCATCCATCCATCCAAGGAGTCTTTACCAGGCTCTATCAACTCCTAATTTAGAAGTATACTGTTAAAAGGCTTAAAACCACACTCTTTTTAAGCTTTGGCTAGGTAGCCCAAGCCGCCGCCCGATTGAAAAGGTTCAGCTCCATTCACCCATCCATCCATCCAAAGGTCCATTGGTCTCCGAAGACTAACTGAAAACGCGAAGATAGTGTTGGGCACTGGCATCCTCCCCGACCATGAAAGTCGCACACGGGCAAAAAAAAAAGACAGGGATGGGTATACCAGTTATACCAACTTCGTCACATTAGGATAGACTATAGGATGGGTTAGGTTAGATTAGGTTAGGCTAAGTTAACTTAGGTTAGGTTAGGATCAACCATGCGCGTTTGTCAGTACTGATTTCATGTGTTATACACTTCCTACCGTCTTCCGTCAAGGTTACCGCTTCATGTAATTTCGCGTCATGAAGAAAAGAGAACAAACAATTTTGTTCGCTCACACTTTGCTATTGAGACTTTGCCTTGGATTCGGGTGAAACGTTCCGTATATGTCTACAGGCTACACGAGAGATCCGCTTGACCCGATGTCAGCAATGCCTAGATTACAAGGCCGTGGCGGTGAAAACATTTCGACGTCACCAACAAGGGCCAAACGCGAAGTGCAGATTTGACACGACCGCCTCGTCAGTATTCGACTAAAAGATTCGTTTTCAATCAGCGAGAGCACGAGTTCTAGTCACACGCTGACGCAGCACTCGTGACCAATCTGTGCCCTTCGTTTGGCCTCTTGAGAGTGACGTCAGAAATCCATCACCACGGCCTTTCTATCTATTGGAAGCGTGCGACAAGAAAGCAGCGCCACGGTGCGGATTCTGTATACCAGAAGCGTTTGACGTAGACTATACGGCCAGACTGGCGTAGACACCCTGCGTAGCAGTCCACGCTTTCGAATCAATGTCGGCTTACCTCAGCACAGTGCTATACAAAACGTTCGGGGCCACAGTCAGCGCTAAAGTTTTATTATTATTATTATTTTTTTTACACGAGACCCGGTAATTGAGAACACAGATCCCCTCCTTGCGCTGTCGAAAAGCACCGCGCGATGGTCCTCTCAATCCTAGCACGTCTACTCAATCCGCCGGCCAAGCAAAAAGCAATCAAAAGAATGAAAAAAAAATTATCATCTAGATTTTAATGATTACTGGCACCGATGAATGCCGTCCCGTAGTGAGTTCCGGACCGTCGAACACACAAACGCTTCGTAGAGACATCTTCCAACGCAGATAAACGAAAAAGAAAAAAACATGGCGGTATATGTTGCCGCCGTTGCCGCTTACAACTGCGGGACGGACGAATTGAACCCGAGCACCGAGCAACTCCTCCGGGTCGAAAGATGTGGAAAACACGTACAGAGCAACGCTGAACACGTGATGTAGGCCTTGGAATTTCAAGGTGCCGGACCTTTACTCCGGAGCTAGATCGAGAAACACGGCCACGCGGAAGGCGCATTCGGAGAGGTATACGAGCGGGCAGCGCTGGATACGCGACGTAACGCTTACGCTGTCGTTGGTGGCGCTGCCAACAAGATGCCAAGGCGAAGCGGCGCGCCCCCTATAGGTGTGTCGCACGCCCCCAGTATAGTCACGGACACCTCAGGAAACGCAGGCCACCGCGAATCCCGGACATCTCGCTATCGCTCCGTGTAACCAATGAGATTTCAGCATTAGAAGAACGCCGCGGAGAACCAATCAGAAGGCAAAGAACATAATGAGCTACGCCGTGAGCTTTTTTAGCTTTCGATGACTATACGGAGCGCAAGTTCGTCTGCAATTCTCACACAGGAGTTGCGATGATCCCGAAACGCTGAACTCTTATTGGCTGAAAAAAAAAATAGTGGACAGACTTCAAGGCATCTGGCATTAAGGTCTACCCACTATATGCTTTCAATCAAAGCCAATCAGAGCTCGGCGTCGCTGTCACCAAATCCAGCAAAGAGCGACTAGCTGTGGGTCTCGCATATTACCCGAGGGGGCGCCGTACTTGTGATGCCGGGTACACCGTATAGCTACCGCAAACGCCAGTCAAGCGACAAGCCTCGGAGTGAGAGACAACGACGATAATAAACAAACAAACAAACAAACAAACAGACACAGACTAGTAAAGCCGTACATTTCCATGTATTTATCATCGCTCACACATCGACAAGCAAGCCGCCGTATAACGACGTCGGCTCCTGTATGCGATTGGATTGCGCAGTGCAGCCTTCTTCTCTTACTGTGCGTAGCGTAAGGCGGCATTCGGTTACAATCAAAGCTAAAATCTGTACTATGAGACAATTGCAAGCATGGCATCACGACTGGTGCCCCATGCGTGCGCAAGCATGCAGCTTGCGCGTGAACATAGCTTTGGCAAGCTTGCAATCGCAGAATCTTGTGCACATGAGTAGAGACATGGCGGCGAGCAGTCGCCTTGCTTGCCATCGTCTATACTTAGTGCGTTAAATGTATGCTTGCGACATTGAAAGTATACTACAAGCATACCTTAACTGTACATTTTTGCTTCACGGAAGTACGAAAATTTCTACGCTTATTTTGAATAGCTTTTTACGCAGAGATTCCAGACGCTTCCCGAAGTCCACGTGTTCACCGAAAATGTCGACGTTGGCCCAGTGAACGAAACTTAAGTCCACCGACAGGTCCAGTCCTACTAAAGCGACAAACAAAAACAACACAACACCAACTAAACTTACTGGATTCTGGAAAAATATAGCGCCAATTGCTACTATCTCAGTTTGGTCGCCATCTTGGTCCATGGAATGAGCAGTTTCTGCCTTGACCTCTCCGTTTTTTCTTTTGGTGGGCCGATCTGAATTCTTAGGCGACAGGTTCCCTTATAGAGACATTTCTTGTATACCGGGATTTTGCTATCCAAACACCGACGAAACAAGCGCTCATCTTCGCACCGCAACCACATTCAGCGTCGGTGCCTGGCGGCATCGAAAAACTAATTTTCCCTGACTCGAAATACGCCAGAAAAACCATAACACTGTAAAGCGATATATGTGGAGATAAGCATGATTGATAGATCGATTGCATTCACAGTGCTAAAGACGCTTATATTGGCGAGGAACGCATTTCGGTATACGATAAAGGCCCTGCGAATTACGTTGAGAGTGTGGGCGTTTGAGTGCGTTCGGCTGCTGCGACGGCGAACAGCATGCGAGAAACCAGGACATCCGCTGGTTCTTATGTCGCGCGTGCCAGGCTGTTCCTTGAATTGGATTGACGCTTTCATGCGTCACATATTGTGCCGGTGACTCGCTCCTTTCTCGACACGCAACGCAGTCAAACGCACTCAAACGCTCTTAAACGCAAATGTTGCAGTATAGGGGCCTTCATGCCCACAGCGATCTTGATGCGAGCTGGTTGCTGAATGACCCTTTTTGGAGCTTCGAAGATTCGAAAGCGACCCGAACCGTGTGATTGGGCCATGGCAACAAGAGATCCGATCGGTCACTCTCTTTACCAGGGTTTGGGTAAGTCTGTAATGCATGTTAATATATGTTTCGTGTCCGGCTAGCAGGCAGGGAAGGCAATGGCGCTATACTCTCCCAGGATCCCGTTACTTTCACACCGACAAGCCTCAAGCACGTGCAGCGTCGCGCGAGGTAGCTTGCAATCACTCGTATACCATAGCCTCCTCTATACTCACAAAGCCTGGCAGTTCGACGACGGAGCCATAGGGTGCCCGGTCGCAGTCTGGAGCGCGACGATCTGGTAGCACAGAGCATCAAAGGGCCATTTCTCGGGGAACCTGGACGCCAGCGCACAGCTTTTGCAGCGGCGAGGACCCGAAACACACTTGTTCCCTCGGGAGAAGTGTGGTTCGGCGTCTGGCCGCAGCAGGGCACCAGTCACGTGGCTCTCCTCTCATCCGTTATCTGCCGCGCCATCTTTTTCATTTCGGCGGCCGCTTCTCGTAGCGATCTGCCAGGCTTTGTCAGTATATAGGAGGCTATGTCGTATACTTGCTTCATGAGCACCTGGAAACTGCAGGCTTGCCGAAGGTGCCGTCGCGCGCAGTGCGTGTTGCGCGTGCTTGAAGCCACGTCGGTGTCGGTGTTTCTGTTTGTCGCCTAGTGGGAACTCGGGCATCGGCAGTGTGACGCGCTTTGTAAACCGCGGACCGTTGTTTCCATTACGGAAAGTGTGACTATACACGGTGGATCGTGTACACAATGCGCGGCGCGCGAATGTGGACTGCATGCGTGAGCGGGCCGTGTATATACGCGCTCGTCCCGCGTGGCGGCGGCGAGCCAGCAACGTAACGCTCGTCGATTCCGACTCCGAAGTGGGGCACGCTGCATTCTCCGTGCCGGGCGGTCGGCACTCGCTTCGCATGCGGCACACGCATCTCCCCAACGTCGCGCACTCACGCGCTCACGCACGCACGGCCGACGCGCTCACGCAACGAGCGAACGAACGCCATACGAGATGCACTCGAGTGTCCTCCCCTAACCTGAGAGTGCGGTGCAAGCTGTACGCACTCACCGGACCAATCAAAACAGCCTCCCTTTCGTCACCTGACCTCTCTCTCTCTCTCTGCGCGTCTAAGGGGTGGGAGAGTGATCACGTGACGATAGGCAGACGCGTACGATTGGTTCGAACGAGCATGTAGTTTCTACCGTAGTGTCGGCTAAGGGAGGACGGAGTTTAGTGGCTCTCGCACGCGCGGGTGATTCTGTCACGTGATCACGTAAGGCGAAGGAAGAGAGAGAGGGGGAGGGGGAGGTGCGGGGGTGTTGCGAGGGGGCCAGGCTACGAAACAATGGACTGAATGTGTATGGCGCTGTGCCGTTCTCCGGTAATTAGGAGGAGACAGAGAGGAACCACGATACATCGGACGCGGCGTAGGCTACCTCGGGACAGTGTCTCTTTCCACTGTCCGTACTTACCAGTGTCCGGTGGTGTCGCAACAATCGACTGTTGCGACACTCCATGCTGGTAAGAGACGCGGCCGCGAGGTGGCCTCAGGCGGTGTACAAAGTTTTGGCGTAGGTTACAACGTCGGGAAAAGAACATCGGAAGGGGAGAGGAATATATGCCTAATAGATAAGATGAGGAGAGGAAAAGATGAGGTCTTACAAATGATGTGGGTGAGACGAAACGGACGACGCGTTATTTTGACTTGGATCGAAGACTTGTTTTGAAGTTTGCGTCCGGCCTCGACCCTTGTATGTCATTTTCTTCGACATTAAACTATCCTTCATTGATATCTAAACAAAGTCGCACTTTAAAAAAGAAAAGACAAATATTAGCGCGCCTGCATTTTAACTTTTTTTCTCTTCTTATACTCACAACGCTGCTAAAATGACGATTTAAAAAAAATGTAAATTGTTTGTCGGGTCAGGCGAAGATGAATAGTTTTGACGTTAGATATAGGGGTACCGTACTCAATTAAAACACAGTTGCTATTCAATATTCGTCTCTTCGTTCAAGCTGGCCATATAAACAGATGTAGAAATAAGGCGTGCTCGCGAATTCAAGCAAGTTAGATGACACGCACACGAATGATGCACACGTACGCACTGCACAAGCTAACGCTTACGTAAAATACTGCGCTCTAAAATAAAATACAAAAGTTGTGAGTTCACTTTTTTTCATAACACGTTAAGAGCCAATCGCGGTGCACAAAAGAAAAACTCCAACGAATAAAAAAATGGGGATTATCATTTGACGAAGAGAATACGATCTGCACAGGGACACTATAAGCACGACGTTTGACGTGCTCATTGTCTTCGCTCATATCTCGATTTTTTCCCCCACACCTAATCGTCTTCTAAACTTCGTCACTGGCTGGAAACTTTCTATGGCTCGCCGTGATTGGCTGTGTCCTGTGTTATACGGGAAAGCGAACTTACAGACATGATTTGAAAGTGTAGATGCACACCAATGCAAAAAAGTCAAATTTGACATTTTGACAGCACGAGTTTAGTCTTCCAGAATCTTGGCGGCCATGTTACAGGCCGTCGATAAACCATGTGCGAACGCGACGCAAGGTGCACTCGTCAGCTGAGAAAAAATAAATAAAACGACAGAAACCACTGGCGCGTCTGTTGACCTCTTATGCAAACAGCGTCGCCGATAGCGTTTGCATTGTTCTGCGGGCCGGGCGTTTCTTCCATTCTCTCCTCCTTACCCTACTTCTTTCCATCGCCCTCTTTCTCGCTGCCCCGTCTCTCGCTTTCTGTCTTTCCTCTGGCTGCTTTCTCGGAGATCGAGTGTCTTGACACTTCGCTCGTATTGTTGTCTCCAAGGCCTCGCTTCTGTTTGTCCTGCTGCTATTTTTCTCCTGTCTTTTCATTATGTTTTTTCTTCGTGAAAGAAGCAGTGCCAACGAGGGTTGTCACGAATCTGCTGAGATTCGAGTTCGACCCTGTTGGACTTTTTTTTTTTTTTTTAGTTTTAACGCGAAGCTTGACAACATTCGACTGAAGTTAGACTATCATGTGAATGCGCGGCCTGGGTGTGGAGGGGTGCAATATTTATCCTGTATGTTGCTTTACGGAACAAGTTAGCTAAATCAATAAAAGTTCATATGTTTGCTTTTGTATCCAATAAATAGTGTACTAATTATTTATAAGTTAAGAAACACGAACATATATCTTTCTTTCTTTATGTATATGTATATATTCTTTTTTTCGCGCGGAAGTTGGGAAGGCGGGAAACACTATATGCAGGACGTTGAACTTTGTCGAAACCATGCCAGAGGTTCGACGGTTCGTCAGACTAGACAAACCTTCAAGGCACCCCCCCCTCCCCCCCTTTCCCAACCCAGTAGTGACGGACAGTTTTAAAAACGCGAGGCTTGGCAAGTGCCGAGCGGCGTCCCGCAATGGGATTGCGGCCATAGCCAATAGGAAGCCCTCAGGAAGAATCACAAAGCAAGCCTGAACATAATAGCCAAGCCAAGCCGTGACCTGCCTTTCTTAAACTGTCTGCGACCATGCATCAGTGAGACGTTTGCGACAGACTGACTTCTTGCTACTCTTGACTTGAGTGGAAATCAAGTTTTGTCAAACTAACAATCATTATATAGTAGAATTTCTTTTTTCACGTCTGATTATTGTGAGCGTATACATGAGCGACAGTATCTGCGCTGACATCATTGTACCAATACGTTTAAGAGCTACACGAAATAACTAAAACTCGAGATAAAGTTCCCCGGGCCAGTTCTAACCTTTTTCAAGGATAGCAGCCGCGAATATAATAGTGATTACGTGCAGATTTAATTCCTACCCGCTAACAACCGGGGCCATTGTGATCGCGACGATAATAAGAGACGGAATCCAAGCCAAAAAAAACACACAAAAAACGAAGGCAACTACGCCAGCCAAATGTGCTTCTCGCTACGGCACAAGCGGTATACAACGTCCTAAACACACTCGCGGACCCTCACAAAGAAGGACCGATTTCCGCGTCGACCTTCTCCGAGCGCGCGGATAAGTGGCGCGAAACCGACAGTGGAGGGTGCAAGACCCTCGGCGGAAAGGGAATAAAAAGATAAAGGAAGCCATCAGCTTCGTAAAATAAAGAGAGAGAGAGAGAAAAAGAAGACAACTCAATAAACAAGTAAGGCCTCGGAAATTAGCATGGAGGCGGCATGCCAGAGGAGCGAGAAATATGCGTTCCGTTGGCCATTAACCTGAGAGTGCGGTGGAAGTTCCGTTCTGTTTGCATCAGTCGTGCGTCTAGCTTTCGCCACGTGATTACGCTCTCGCTCGTGGCGGCTCGCAGAGGGTGGAGTCAGGCGATGAAATGGAGGCGTTTGATTAGTCCGGCGAACGTGGAGCTTTCACGACACTGTAAGCTTAGGTCTGAACGTAGTACAAGAGGTTCGCTCCTTCGTTCGTCCTCGAGCATGAGCGCGAAGGCGGCGAAGATCTGGCGGCCATTTCGCCACGCATCTTTCGCACGCGTCGTTAGCGACGCCGTCCACGCGCTTCTGTCCGTTGCGGTTTTCGTCGAGGCTCCCGGACCGAGCCGGTTCGGTTGTGGTCTTTGGATTGGCTTCAGACTTGGTTCGGCGACCCAGAGCTTTGTCTTCTCTAGGGGTGTCGCGAACCGGCCGAGGTTCGAGTTCGACCAGGTTCGACTTTTTCGAACTTTTAGTGGAAAATTCGACGGACCTTGTATTGAGGTTCGACTCGTGTGCGCGTGCGCGACAGACTGGCCAGTTGGCTTCGGATTGGATAGTGATGGCTAAGGGATGAATTAAGGGCAGCGTTGATTGGTTATTTCAGTTAATACAGTACAAAAACAAATAAGTTATTAACTTCTTCAGTGATTAGAATTGGTTTCTTTTAATTGCAACTGTTTATAAAATAAAATAACCATTTTCATAAAAAAGTTCTCCAAACTTAGACATGCTTGTATCAAGGTCTGGCCACACTGTCCACAAAGTCGAACCGGTCGAATCTGGTGAAAAGGTCGAAGGTTCGTCGAACCGGTTCGACCCAGTCGAACCCCGAAAGTTCGACCTAAAAATCTGGTTCGACAAAAGTTCGCGACACCCCTAGTCTTCTCCTTTCTTGAATTGGCTTGTAGTTTGGCTCAGCGACCCAAAAGTTTCGTCTTCTTCGCCTTCCTTGGATTGGTTTCAGGTTTGGCTGGGTCAATCCAAGCCTGAAGCCAATCCGAGACCACAACCGAGCCGGAAGGAGAATGGAGGATTGTGGGTCTTTGCTAACTCAACTGTTTCATGAACGTGGTTGCGCGCTGCTTCAAGACTATCTTCAACCACAACCTCAACTTTATTGTTTCTCTCCAGGGGAGAGGGAAGGGAGAAAAAAAAGCATACTGTTGTCGCTTGACCGAGTTTCTCCTCCCCACCAGCAACAAGATGAACCATTTTACATACTAGTGACCCGTAAAACAAGGTTTACATAGGAGCAAAACACGCAACATTAAAGAGAAAAAAAAGATCGGACATACATCACGCACATTTCTTGCAGGTCCCATCGAGAAAATGCACAAACAACACAAGAGAAACAATGACCGAGTATCCTTTCTGCTCAAACTCAAATCCGAGCCAAATCTATGTGTACGATTTATTACACTATAGCCTAGGGTGATAAATCGTACACATAGATTTGCCACGGCACTAGGCAACGAGTACTGCAGCATCTGGAGGCCGTAGCCCGTTTTCGAGCGAGGCGTTGACCATGTGTCAACGCAACGGCCTACATATGCAGGCACCCTCCGCTTCATATTGGCGATTGATAGAAAAATAAGTTGATTTTGCCTTACACACGTTTGATATGTTAGAAGAAGTTTATAATTGTAACGCTCTGTAATTTTAACTATACGAAGGTTTTTGAAAAGTTGTAATGTGTGAGAGCTGAACTCCGCACTGCACATAATTCGGATTATTCTCTTCTGGAGAACATGCAAGTGGTGGATATTTGTAACCGTTGTGCTACCCCAAAAAAGGAAGCAGTAATTATAGCAAGAGTAAAAGAGGGAGTTATAAAGAAGGATTAAGACCGAAAGGGGTAATATAAGACGGGATTTGTTCCTTTCCAAATGCCTCTCTCTCTCTCTCTCTCTCTCTCTTGCTGCCAATCGGTGTTTCGGTGTCCTTACTCAGCACACGCTGTAAAATGTTGTACCTACAGCCACTTATAGCGGCACTTTAGTCATCTTGCTTATTTGTACCAATGTTGCCAGTTATCTGGAGCTTTATCTGAAATTGCAGGAAAACTTTTCCGTCCTCCAGAAATATTAAAAAAAGATTCCATACGACAGACCGAAACGAAATCGCCTGAACTTCCCGATATACGTTTTGAGCACATCCTTAATTCTCACAGTTTCCGGGCTTGAAAAAAAAACAAAACAAGAAAACTCGACATTTGCGAGGATACAGTTGTCTTCGGCTTCCATTGTATACAGAGACGCACTTCCCGGCTGGTAAAAGATATATACATATATAATATTTTTTTTTAATTCGTCTGCTCTTTACTTTTGCCTTGTTTAGTTACCGGAAGCGTATACGAAGACCCGAAAAAAACGCACTCCCAAACTCTCGAGCATCGAAGTTCAAAGAAAAGTGGTTCCGTTAAAGATGGCGGGGGTTCACCGGATGCGGCGAAACGTCGCTTCAGAAACACGCCGCTGCACACAAAGATTGCTCGTAAGCTTCTAGTAGCTGTTAAGTACGAAAATAAGTGCGATCAAAGGGGCCGCTGAGGTACCGCTTCCCTCGGAGCGCTTTTTCATTAGGTCGCTTGCACAATTGCTTCGCTTTTCTCTTTTATGCTGCCATATTCGGGCGTAGCCACGTTGTTTTCTAAGACGGATCGAGTATTGTCTGCTGCGCTATGTAACACCAAAGAAGGTGGAATCAAACAATAGGGCACGACGCCGGAGATGAAGAATTGCGCTAACCATGCCTGTGGTGTCAGGAAGCGATGACGTCACCGGAATTAGCATTGACGCCGTTAACTGAGCAGTCAGTGACGTCAGTGTCGTGCTTTGACCAGAGCGTATAACGTAGGGCTTAACGGATACTGCGATTCATTTCGATCATCACGAAAGCTACAATTACGAATACTTCCTTTAGAGTTCCGGAAGCGACAGTATGCGAATGACGCGCGGTATTTATAAACCATTTTATTTTTTACGTGTGTTTTTTCTTTAATGGTGCGTAATCGTGTAGGATATGCCTCAACTGTCTGGAGCCGTATTGGAGTGGCAAATTCGAGTGTAATTGCTCGAGTTCGATGTAAATTCATTCGTGTATTGTTTGACCCAACCTTCCCCGTTGTATACGTACATTATCGCGTTTAAACAACTCGTTGTGGAGCCCCCCCCCCCCTGTCACCCCGACATCCAACGGTCGCCGGCATCTTAAAAAAAACGCGATCTATTATCTCATACTAATGACGCCGCAATCGTACTGCGCGTGCACTATAAAAAAAAGCGCTGTTTGCAAAATTGCGGCTTACACCGCTATTATACATCCAGCAAACGCCATAGGACGCGGTCTGATGCGCGTTTCTTACTTGTATGGAGGTGGTGTCACGTTTCTCGCACTAAAAACACTGTCTGCACACATGTTCGAAACACACGGATGGATGGATGAGACCCTTCGTAACGGTGGTAGCTCGCGCCACCTAGCCTAAGTCTAAGCAGACAAACATGATTCCTCCCGTCCTTCTAAGACGATTTTCTCCCTCTAACTATCACCAGGCAGTATATGCAACTTGTGAATGAGGGAAGCATGTTTCTAACACGCTCTAGCGGATACGTGCGCGGATACTTCTTCTGCCATCATACCTGACGGGAGCACCGTGCCTTTTATTATAATGTATATGCTTTCGTCCCAACGAACTCTTGCATAGTTTCGCAGAAGCACGGTTAAGTGGCACGCGCAAAGTTTACACATCGCGCTCCCCCCCCCTCCTTTCCCCCAATGTGACGCTAGCTAACGTTGAACAACAACGCCGTACGTTCTAGTTTCTGCTGTCCCCGAGTGTGTAAACACACACGCACAGCAGAAGAAAAAAAAATGCAAGGTAATGTGTGCGACCTAATGTCAAGACTTCCCGTTGCGAAGAGAGACCACGTGGGACGCGCCGCGGGCAGGAATTCTCGCGAGCAAACAGCGACGAACTGGGTTTCTGAGGCGTCCGTGTGCATGGCGGACGTCCCGTGGGACAGCACGGGGACACCCTTTGTCGACCGAAGCGACGCCGTCCAGACTTGCTATACGCTTTCTCCGCAACGCTTTGTTGGCGCTTTCCTTTTTTTTTTTTTCCTATACTCCGTTCCGTAACTTATGATGATGGACCGTAACGGACGCTAATCTTTTACCATCTAAACTTAATCCTAATCTTTTACCGTCAAAATCAGAGCCGTACAAAGAGAAGTTAATTACGTCAAGTTTTTGCATGAACATTCTCGAAATGTGCATGGCGGTCATGCGCACCTGTAACGTCGTGACAGTAAAACGCTTTACTTCTTACATAAAAAGGGACGCAAAATGAACACGGGTCACTTTTTATCGGTACACGTAACGCGTTCCTTCTGTTTGAGAGTAACGTATTTCGTTAATAACTTCTTTTTTTTTTTTTTTGGTAACGCCTACAGCAGCGTTTAGCGCTACCAGCTCTTCGAACGACGTAACAGCGCGTTCGAACGACGAACAGCGCGTTCGTTTTGTTTTGTTCGAGAAGTTTTTTGGGGTTTTTGCGCTTGCCGTCTTGGCACCGCCGCCTCGCCAGCCATCTTCGTCCCGATCGTGTTGACACACGGCGCGCCATTCGTTGTGGGGAAAAGCCAAAAAGCAAATCTTAGAAGAAAAAAAAAGAACAACGAAGCGGACCGGGTAAAACTCTCATTAGGTGTGTGGGATTTGGGAATGCAAGTAAAAAAAATTTTGCGCCGCATCGCGCCTTGGAGTTGTGGTGGGCTCGCTTCGAAGAACTATAAGGCTCCCACTCGACTCGTTTTGAAGATTTGTTGTTTTCGACATGTTGTTGTTTTCTGAGCTATAAATACGAAATGTATCTGTATTTTTGAACGGCTGACGTAAGGCCGGAGCTGTCTTACCTCGCGAGGAAGGAAAACAGATTCTTTGTTCCTTGCAGTGTCCTGCGAATGAACTGCGACAATAGCTGGGCCGCTGCGGACTCTGCCGCACGCAATTACTCTGTCATGTTTCGCGCAAAAAAAAAGAAAAAAAAGCAATACGCGTAAAAGATTTACGCGTAAAAAAAAATAAGCTGGACTTGCGTTTCACTGGTGTGTCACTGTGACCATATGTGACGTCAACTCCCCGCTAAATCTAGCGGAGGGTGTTGATGTGTCCCTATGACGTCACATGTCACGACATTCCGGCTAAATTTCGCGGAGAAATTTTCCACCTAAATTTACAGTCGTAATTCCGACGTCACTTGACAGCGGGTCGCGTGGCACTGTCACGTAACAGTTTCACGTGACACTAGGGAGTTTTCGTAGACGGTTATCGCCGTCCCGCAACGCTCGCCGCAACCCGCTACGATACCCGAAACTCTACAGTCAAGGCCATCGGCGCGCATGCGCAGTAGCCGCTTCTTCGTTCGCGGAGGGCTTAGCGGAGGAGGAAACGCGGTCAGCGAAAACTGCCTACTGTTACGTCTCCGCTAAATTTAGCGCATACATTTTTTTGTATGTAGCGGATACATTTTGTTGCCAAATTTAGCGGATTGCGTCCCACTCACAAAACGCAGTCCGGTGTTCGGCTGCGAAAGCCTAGCGAATAAGTGCTGTCGCACGTAAAAGCACGTCGCTGCAGTCTTGTCGCCATAGTCAAGCGATCCGGAACCTTTAGTGTTTGATCGGCCCAAATACACGGGGGCGACTTCCTGATTCCTCGTTGCGGGGAGGAAGTCGCGAGGAGACGTTTTTGAGAAGGCACATATACGCCCTTTTTGTCGTCTTCTCTAAAAACCGATCTCGCTGACTGAGGTGACAATCTGGGGCTCTCTGATTTGTGCACACTCGGCGAAAACAAAGTCGGCGAGAAATCCGGCGGCTGTGATTGGCCGGCGCCAAGGTTACGTGCGGCCAATCACGGCCGCCGAATTTCTCGCCGACATTTTTTTTTTGTCCTCTCGGACACTTTGTAGAATTAGTTCGAAGATACCTTACTAGGAAACTCAAACAAACAATATGGCGCCATCAGAAAGGTGAGGGGTAAAATAGTGACGGTTACGAGTGCTATTACTACATACCCCCAGAAAAAAAGGTTTACTCTTGCGATTTTACTTCCTCGTAAATGTATTCGAATGATAACAAATATTACTCCAAAAGCAATCAATTACGAGTAATTTCATTCGTGCTCGTCATGTCGCGGCCCTGTCACATTGGCCGTACAAAAACAAACTGTCTGCAGTCATATTCAAAGCATGCTTATCCGCGGAGATTTGAGGCGTGTCCGCGGAGATTTCTGCCACCATGTCTGCGGAGAAGTCCGTGTCCTTTTGCATGATGTATGAGCACTATGATGCGGCTTCAGGCAGCTTTGTTGATACGTACAAAAATTAGGTTAAACTTCGCTTTCCTTCGACAGAAAGTCAGACTTCCTGCTGTGTTACTTAACGTTAAAAAAAAAAACTATATATATAAGGGTACGTATGCATGCGAAAAGGCGGGTGCGATGTATCGCGTATCGTTATCGGAGTCATCGCAACGGACGGCCTACTAAAACATTCTAATATCTCTACAGAGTGTAATAAAGTACTTAGGCCGTCCATTATTATTCGCACCTTCTCTTCTAGCCCTGGAGTGCAAGGTGGCGCTGCTTCCCGTATACAGGTTGTGCTGCGCTCGATGTATATTATTCTATTTATTTAATTTATTTATTTGTATACCTTTAGGGCCCGGAGGAATCGCAGAAGAGGTGAGATTATTATAACGCACAAAAAAGCAAAGAAAAGAAGGGAATCATGAAACAGGTCGTACTAGTCCGGTTACAGTGTTTTTTTTTAATTCAATATGATTAAGGAAGGTGGCGTTGGATGTGGGAAGGTAATTCCAGTCAATAGACGTACGGTACATGAACGATTGAGAGTAGGCATTCAGCGTGAGAGTGTGGATCTCCGACTATGAGTAGTGCGATCGCTGCTTGATGATACGTGGAATCATTACAGTAGCAACTCAAATTTCAAACCTAGGTTGTGAAAAAAAATATTAAACAAACATAAACGATAAAATTTTCGGCGTATAGACGGAGATGGGCAAAGATAATATGTTTTTTTTTTCATAGATGTTGCACTTGATATGCTTGATCCGTGGGGCCGCTCTCGCCCGCGCGTTCGTCGCAGCTCCCCTTCTAGCCAGACATATACACGTTACTAAAATAAAGTAATTTAAACACCGTTACTCGTTTCTCACTCAAAACGTAACTAGGGCACGTTACTCATTTACAGCGATTCAAAAGAAACGCGTTTCTTCAGCTCAAAAGTAACGCGGTATTTTCTCATTACTCAGATTGTATCGTTTTTTTGTGCTGTTTTTGTTGACGTTAATAATGGCTCGCTTTTTAGCGCATTCATTCCGGGATAACTGTGGCTACCCTGACATACCTTGTGCACATCTGTTTATGATCTATCTGGCGTTTTCTCGTCGTGCGAATTACAGGCTCGAGCTGCGGTGAGAACCATAGGTCGGGTACATGTGTTGTGGATATATCTCCTCAAGAAATGACTAAATGCCGTTGCTCGTAACTTCGCCAGAAGTAACAGAAATACGATACTCCTCCCTTCTTAAAAAAAAAAGCAAAGTAACATAGGGCGCTACATTGTTACCGAAAAAATAACCAGGTATACAAGTAACGCTTTATTCGTAACGGGTTACGTACAAGTCTACTTGTAGCTCATCATACAGAGAGTACACGCACACACTAACACACACGCACACACACACACTCACACACTCACACGCACACTCACGCAATTACACACACACACACTCACACGAACACACACATCCCCACAACGAGATGTATCGAAAGCAGGTTTCCAGCTTGTCTGCGTGGTCCGAGATCGTTCGCCACAGTACGATGCCCACAATCGAGCCACGACATGGCGTCCGGTTGTCGTGGTTTTTAGTGAGTCATTGTTTCACCCGGAGAAGCTATTTCTCTCGCTATCTCGCGTGACTCGAGAAAATCCCCTTAATTGACGGGACTCGGGTGCCGGCAGCGCGACGTTCCGGCCTTGAGTGTCTCTAGTCGCTCGATATAGCATATTGTCTGACCTTACTTTGACGCCGGCTTCTTTTTCTTTCTTTTTTTCACATTTGCGCAACGGTGGGTCTGAACCGTGTAAACAACTCGCACGAATCGCGTGAACGTGTCATTGGTTGAAGAGATACATACACTCCTCGTGAAGACATGATTGGCTGCCTCCGATCATGACCCCTCCCTAAACGAATTTGCGGCAGCACAGTCGGCACTAAAACAAACTAGCACGCGACAGGAACGGTGAAACGACCGTAAGCGGCGCTGCGTCCGCGGGAGCGAGAGTGGTTGACCCGTTCCCACCTTTCTATCTCGGGGTGCTTCGGCAGGCAGTCATTGTCTGTAAATATGTTTTTTTTTTTTAATTACATCAATACCGTCGTCTATAATTTTTGCCGGTTCAGAGCCTTAAAACCAGAATACGTACAGCGATATACTATATATATATATATATATATATATATATATATATATATATATATATATATATATATAAACATAGACAGGGCTGTTTTCGCTTGCCGTTTACAGTCATGCGTGACTGGCTAAAACTTGAGCAGAGCGGCGGCGTTCCAAAAGCGCTCTATGAGAATGGTTGTTTGTCTGCCGATCCCTCCCCCTGCAATCTGCCACACTCCAGGCATTCTCGTCCCGGTCTTATTTGCGTGACCGATGCACCACGTGTTGCCCTTTCGTCGTCGGCCTGACGATCGCTCGCCTGTGCTAATCTTTTTAGACAGTCGAGTGTACTTTGATGCATACCTGGAAAAATCGTCGTAACTATAGTACCTTTTTGGGACATCAGATTTCGGTGAAATCGTTTGTGTATACACCGACCCTCATAGATTGCAGCTTCCGACGAGAACGCCGTTGGTTGTCGATGTGGTCACGTGATCGCCCACGCCAGCCAATGGGTAGTGAGACGCGCCACCCGCGAGGAAGCCTTGCTGCGCCGGTGGGACCATTCCGATGACCATCAAAGTTCGAGCTGTATACCAAGTCAACGAAATCCGCTACATTTAGCGGGCGAGACATCGCTCGTCAATTTTAGCCGGCGGCGTTCATCTCAGGCTAAGTTACGTGACGTGGTTACCTGTCGCTGATGGCGTCCCTTTCGTGTTACCTTTAAAGCATGGAATGTTTTTTCAACGCTACAACCTCCCCCCCCCCCCCCCGGCCCCAATCCCAAAAGTTTGTCCGTCCGTCCGGGCGTTTCCCGCTAAATTTAGCGGAGAAATCGATGTCACGTGACCAACACACCAAATCAATTTCCCCGCAACATTTGGCGGGAAAATTGATGTCACATGACCTGTCCTCACGGGACCTACAGACAAATTTAGATTCCCCGCTAAATTTAGCAAAAGAATTGACGTCACGTGACCCATGCAGCAATTCAGTTTCCCCGCTAAATTTGGACGGAAATGGGTGTCACGTGACCTACGTCGTGTGACTGGGCAGTATCGCGATAGTATCTTAGAGATACTTTCGAGTATCTGTATCTCTGTATCGAGATACATTTGTAAAATGTATTTGTAATCTCAGTAGTGAAATACATTTACAATGTATCGCTTGTATCGCGATACTTTGCCCGACTTAGGCATCTCGTTACATTTGGTGCCCTTTGTAAAATAAAATTGAAGGAGAAAAACATCTGTTTGGTGCAGCTTGCTTCGGAATTTATGATGTGAACCTGCCCTATAACACGATCCATCTCGTCACCAACAATAAAAAACAAAATTGTGGTTTAAAGAAGGTTACTTGCAAGAATAACAAAATCAGCTCCTCTCACAAAGCCCTCCACTCTTTCCAATTCAGCGGAGTGAACGCTGTAAAGGAGTTGAGTGGAGAAAAGGTGCGGCCCTGTTGTCCAATCTTCCTACACTATGGGTGACTCAGAAGCTTATAATGTGACAGTTTGAGATGCGCCCTCACGGCAAAACTAGGGAGCCTTCATGTGCGCTTCACATAGAGTGATGCCAACTGCTTGTTTCCCTTTCCCACCCTCTTCCACCGCCATTTTGTTCCTCTTATTGTCTCCCCGTGTGCCGGAAAGTGGCCTTTGTGTCCATCGGTCCTCCCATCCGAGCGGGAAAATGCTAATCCTCCCTCCGTGGGTTCCACAACGCTGCTCCGAACTTGTGAGATAAGGTGCTTGTTTCCGGGAGGGTTATAAGCCCCATGGATTATCGCCGAGAACCAAAATGGCTGCTGGTTTGTCGGCGAGTGGTATTACAAAGGGTGGCATCACCCTAGGCAAAGCAGGGCACATTTTGAACGGCTCGCTACTTTTGTCAATCACTGTAAGCAGTCTTTACCGTTCTGTAACTATGTGGTTCAAACGGGGGTGACATGTCTTTTTTAGCGGAATTTAATGATAGATGAAGAGTTCGATGTAGTGGGCAGTGCATAAAATGGCACAAAAAGAGGAGCATAAGCATAAATTACCTTGCGCGTTCGCCACGAACTGCACCCTCTCCACGTAGCACCGTTTGGGAACAAATGTATTTCTATGAGTATCTGTATCTGTATTCTGGAATACTTTTCCGCCGTTATCGCGGAAGTATCTCAGGGATATCCCGTTGCATAAAAGACAAATGTATCTCAGTATCTGTATTTTGGCCTTAAAACACATGTATCTCAGTATTTGTATTCCCGAATACTTTTTGGGGTATCTCTGCCCAGCCCTGCTATACATGCACTCAAATTAAAATAAAATAAACAAATTCAAAAACGATTCTTCTTAAATATTGCATTTCATGCATTTTTATAGGACTTTGATGGTAAAGATCGCTGCAAATTTGTTTGTGTTCTGTAGGAATTTTAGAGGTCATATTCTTGCTATGACCTTTTCGATGTGACACATATCTATCGGACTAAATCTTGTAGTACAATAAAATGGATGGGTGGGCTAGTTGGTACATCTTTAACTTGTGAAGCGCCGAAAAAACGAGGACAAGAGACGAACGTTGTAGTACAACATTGACCCAAACTCACACGTTCGTTGCGATTAACCTAGGGTCTTCGGTGCATTTCATATAAAAGCGTGGGAGCCCACGGTCACGTGACGAACCAAAATATAAATATACATTCGGCTTTGTATCACGTCGTCCAACCCCCCCCCCCCAGCGCTAATCGCGGAATGGGCCGCTACCCCACAGCTATATCAGCGAAGTGGGACAGGGCAATAAATAACCAAACAGTAGCCGCGAACGCTAGAGCGCCCCGTATGCACGCTCTAACGACACGGGTGTTTCAGCTGTCTTATCTCAAACCTCTATCACGTGGACTCAGACAGACGACTCGCGTTCCCACATTTGCGAACGCTACGAAAGACTTCAACCAACTGACCTGCCGACAACAACAACAACAAAATAAACGAAAATGAAAACAGGAGGGGAAGAAAAAACGGTGCTTTGATTACTACGTCCCCATTGCCACGACGAACCTTTTTTTCTCTTTCCTCCGTCGAGAGACGATAAGACAGACGCGAAATGTGTGCCAAAACGGCCTCACCTATGTATAGGTTAATTGTGCCCTAGAGGTTCGCTTAATGTTATTGATGAGCTTGTGTGTGCACTATGTGTATAAGGACGGAAAGTGCGCTCAGAGGATGTCGCGATTCCGGCTCGCAGAGCCCTCTATAGTAGGTTACAAGTCAAGAAGGTAGCGGCAAATGCCCCTCAAAGGGAATCATAAATCCTCCGCCACCTCTGCATCCAATAGCGTCCCATCCTTTCCGTGACGTTGCGGCCAACGCGCGAGGAGGGTCTTGCCTTGCCCTGTACATGTTTTGCTTTATCTTTCGGCTTTGACTTAGCATTGTGGAAGCCACGAGAGGGAGGTTGCACCTTACGAAAATGGCATATCTGAGACTTATATAAAAAAAAATAGATACGGTTATATAAAAAATTGGGCAGATCTGGCGAGAAATCAAGTAAATCAGTTTATATAAGCCTTATTAAGCCAGATCTGCCTAATTTTTTATATAACCGTATCAGGGTCTTGTTATGGAGATATCAGGACCCTGATAACCTGATATACAGGTTTTTTTATTCTTGTAGATTTGTTTTTAGAAAAGCCATGAAACCCTACGCGCATGCGGTTTGTGCGAGTGAGTTATATGCGCCCAGGGTGGCCCATTGTAGTGGGTGGCTAATTTTTGCAATAAGTCGGCTAATGATTTGAGATTCACCACTTGTTTCTTAAATTGAGTGAAAATAGACATATGGTTCCAATTGGAAACTTGCTGAACGTCGTCCAAATCAGCAGTAGTCATTTCAGAAAGACTTTCAGCGCGTGAGAAAGTTACCACTCGTGGGCAGGTACAAGCCAGTGGTGTCAGTCAGGCGCTGCGCAATTTTTCCGCCTCTTATCTAGCCACGGCCTTGTACCTGGTCCACGAGTGGTAACTTCAGCGCACTACTGCGCTTCACACGCGCTCTAAGTCTTTCAAAGATTACTGATTTATGGGTTTTGGACGACGCTCAGCGGTTTATAATTGAAACCATGTCTATTTCCACTAATTAAAGGTAAATTAGTGAATTTTAATTAATTAGTCGACTTATCGCAAATATTAGAAAACTACGATTGTCCCCCTGGGTGTTCTCACTCGCACAAACCGCATAAGTGTAGTTTTCACGGCTGCTTTAAAACAAATCTGAAGAATAAAAAAAAAATAACACCCGGTATTTAGGCATGCACGTACGTCACATCATGACATCGAACACCGGTATCCACCATGCTGGTGGTTGACTCTTCGACCTCTGCATAGCGAGGCAATGGTAAACAATGCCGCGCTCGGCTGTGTACCGGCGGTCGTCCGATCGTTTCGTCGGCATGAACCGCGAGACAGTGTCCCTCAAGTTAGAGAAAGTATGAGCGGCAGGAGATACGCCCGCGGATTACCGAGTTTGCGGCACGCATCTCATAGCGGCGAGCAGCTCACTTTTCTACCGTTGTTTACGTTCGCGCACGCCTATGCATCGGCTTTGCCCATGCATGGTGTAGATGTCCTTTGTCTTTCGTTACATAACGCCGTTTCTCAGCTTCAGGCGATTGTCGCGCCGCGAGACCGGCCGTCAGGGGATCGGTTTGTGCCGTCTGCGAGACGGTAATCTTGCAAAGAACAAGGTATGTAGGCAGCCGGTTAGAAACATCATAATATGAAACCCTGAGTCAATGAGAGTTGTACGTTATTTGATTTATCCTTATCTCAGGGTTTAGATTATGACGGTAACCTAGCGTTGTTTACACAGTATTTCGCAAATCGTAACAATCTTTTTACAAACGACTCGTAAAGCCGCGCGTCAGATTTTAGGAACACACAATTAAGGTTCTTTGTTGTTGTCTTCTTGGCGACACGTCAAAACTTTGTCGGCGGCATATCGGAACTTTCTGCTTGTAGCGCAATCGCACCAATGCCGAAACATTCGGCAATTATTATCGGCTGCCGGGAGATGGACGGCCTAATTCTAGAAATAATCTAGAAGAGTACCTTCTAGAAAACGATCTATTGTCGCGGAAGTAGGTTGCAGCGCACGTTGACGAGACGGGACTTGAAGATCCCAGATAGATGTCGACATGGCACGACGGAATCACGTCAAACACAAAACCGAGAAGGAAGGTATCCGTGAAGAATCAACATGATGTAGCACAACCTGTCACTTTTTAAAGCGTTTGAACGCATCACGAAAAATTCTTGGAGCTTCTTTGAAATCGCTTGCAGAAGCAGAAATTCGCAGCACCCACGCGGGCGCAGACCACACCTAACTGCATGGATCCGCATCCGTAAACCACGTGACCACGCACAATCTATCACGCTTCGCTTAGGAGAGAAAAGTAGAGAAGGACAGGCCAAAGCGGGAGTGCACAAAGGTCTTATCTTATGGGGAATCAACGTGCGGATTTGTCGCCCACCCAAGGCTGATAGTGCAGTGAATGGCTATTGTGGCCTTGGGCTCCAGGCAGGTGCTGTGTTCTCTCTCATCACCAGCTTCTAGACTGTAGTCAGTGACCTAACCGGAGACACGACTGGCCTAAAACATGCATAGCGTCTACCCTGCTGTGAATACCGAGTGAACATAGAGCTCTCTGACGTCCAGCCTGAACTTCCCGCCTGTCCAGCTGAAAGTGACCGAAAATGATGCGAGTTTGAGATACTATGTTTTACGCCGTACTAACCAGATCATAATTTAAAATAAAAATAAGCGCGACTATTTTTTTTTGCGCACGATGTCCACAAGTAAATAAATAAATAAATAAATGTGATATATATATTTTTTTACCAATAAATTTAAAATTATGAGTACACTCCTTAGGTTCGCGTTTTTTAAATTTCAAATATTTTTGACAGAAGAGTTGCACGTAAAGACACCACTTTCAACACACGATGAATCGCAGACGCTCGCAAGCGGATGGTTACGATGCTGCGAAGGTTTTTGAAAGATGCTGCGTAGGGCGCAACGGCTTCGCAGGCGTTCGAAGAAGGATTCGGGACGACGAAGTAGCGTCTTGCATCTTCAGTAATAACGGTTCGTGTTCCTCACGCTCAGTTTAGCGGGAAACACGAAGCAAATTAGTCTACTGCTAGATTTGGCAGGAAATTGACGTCAAGTGATATAAGTACCAATTCAATTCTCGCCAAATTTGGCAGAATGGTTACTTGATGGCGACGCCGACGCCGCTTAACTCGGAAACGGGCGCCTATGACTGCGATCTCAAATCCATTATTTGATTAACTCGCTTTTCGATCTGATGCACTTCGTCATAATGTCACACGTCAAACATACAACCAAATTTCATTTGTCTTTCAATCTTCAAAATGTGCAATTGGTTTAAATGGTCCAAATACCTGGAATAACTTCACTTTAACGATGTTAACAATAATTAACCAATTATTTGAGACTCATGCAATATAGTCAATCAACTTGTCTTGGCGAGTACATATGACTTATTGCTTGCACGACCGAAACGGGCCCATATATCATTATCAGTGCAATATTTGCACGCGTATATCACGAAATAAGGCCGTATTACGCCTTATACGGCCGATCTGGCAGTATTGGCAGCCTATATGGCGATATCGGGGCGTATTTGCTCCCATATATTCCCTATCTGACTACTTATATTATCATATCAGGACGTAGATAAAATATATCAGGGCCATATCTTATCTGACATTTTTCGTTGCGGGCCTAGCTTCCTCCTCTGATGGAAACAAAGCCGACTTTCAGGGATTAGCTTCCCCCTCCGATTGATATAAAGGCTGCTTTCAGGGGCTCGATTCCCCCTCCGATGAATACAAAGGTCGCTTTCTTAAAAAGGAGGGGGTCGAAGACAAGTTGGCACCACTCTGTGGCCATTATCTATCCATTGAAACGGAACAAGGAGCGTTGCCAGTGAACTCTTCTTTCGACTGCGGAGGGATTTGAAACCGGCGCACCACGCTTGTGGGAGGAGCTTCTCTGACCTTCTTAACTTGTAACTCTGTGTACTATCGTCCCCAGCCGCCTAATAGGCGTATCCGGTATGGGCGACGAAAAAATAATCAAACGTTTCAACCTGCAAATAGTAAAAAAATAAAGGGAGGCAAAACGAGAAAGTGTGACGGTTACGCTTATATCCTAAATGCCCTCTATTGGCGTGGCAAAGGCAAAACAATGTTTTCGCCCATACTGGAAGTGACGTCAATTCAAGATGGCGGCGCACTTGCAGAAAAGGTCTATAGTGTTCAAATGCAGAGCGTCCAGAAATAAAACTTTTATATGCTTTATGTTTTATATGCGTCAATATAAAAACACATAGAAAAACTGCTGGTTCTGGCGAGTTTTGCCACGTCATAATTTCCCCGCTAAATTTAGCGAAGGAACGCTTCCCGTGACGTTAGTGTTAAATAACGTTACATTATGTGACGTAACGGAGAAACGCTTCACGTGGCGTCGCGCGATGTGACGTCATGGGACGTCACAATTATCCGACTAACTTTATGGGGAAACACTTCGAGTGACGTCAGTGTACGGAGTTTTCGTAGACCGCGTTTCCTCCCTGCTCCGCAACGAAGAAACCGCTACTGCGCCTGCGCGCCTATAGCCTTGACTGTAGGGTTCCGGGTATCGCTACGATGCCCGGAACTTTACAGTCAAGGCCATCGGCGCACGGGCGCAGTAGCGGTTCGCAACCCGCTATGGGTTGCGGAGCGCGTTGCGGGACGGCGAAAACTATGTACAAAATCTCCCTTATAAGTTGTCCCTGTACAAAAAATGAAAGCCGTTTACAACTTCCTGTAACGCCGAATTAGAGCGCAGCTCTTGAGGAGGAGGAAGGCATGGGGGGGGTGTCACGTGACCTTGGGGGAGGGGTCACGTGATCTCGGGGGGGGGTCACGTGACCTCGGGAAGGGAGTCACGTGACCTGGGGGTCCACGTGACCTGGAGGGCCACGTGACCTTGGGGAGGTCACGTGGCCTGGGGTCACGTCCAGCGTGACATCGGGGGAGGTCACGTGACCTGAAGTCACGTGACCAATGGTGGTCACGTGACCTTCGGGGGGTTGCAAGCAGCTCAGGTTGCATGCAACTCAGGTTGCATGCAACGCGTGGTTACGCCGACGGCGACGGCGACGGCGACTCCGCTCAAGCCTGGAACGGGCGCCTAAGAGCTGCACTCTAAAAAAGAATGAAAGAAGAAGAGGGTTTCGGTGGTTTAGATGAGTCACTGCCATCTGAAAGAAGATGATGTGCTTCTCGATGTTCACCAGGTGGCTCAGTATCTCTATTCATTCTCGCTCGGCGATTTACAGCAATACTTTATTATCACTCTCTTCAAATGGCCCTACTAAGCGTATAAGCTCAACATCGGTTGAAAACGTATATCAAGGAACATGATTTAGCACGACGGTATGTACGCAACGCCGTTGCGTACCAAGGTATACGCGCGCTTTTACCACCGCCTAAAATTTATGTCCTCTCAAAACCTCAAACTCAATCAATGTGGTAACAAAAAAGCAAAACAAAACACTTTGAACACGAGAAAAGAAGGTAAGTCGAAGAGATAAACAATATAAACGGTATGATCTGACAGGGGAGACGGAACAGGTTCCGGAAACGCCAAGGGCGAAGCCAAACGTAGAATATAAAACATAAGCCTTCTATAACACGAACTCAGATCTGTTACGTCACGGCGCGGTGGTGGCGCCTCGGGCGTACTTCCGGTCTGGGGCTGTGGGCGGAAGTCACCATGCGGTACGTGCATTCCTGTGTTGTTTTGGAAGAAACCAGAAAAAACCTGCCTTCTCGTCAAAAATCCGTGACTGGGGCTGTACCAAAAAAGTCGAGAAAGGTTTGAAGGTCAGTTTTCATGTGCTCGGTTCGTCCGAGAACGTGGATCGGTGCAGTGAAAAAGGAAAACCAGACCGGTCGGACCACGGTTGTTTGTACGGGAAACATTTTGGGTTTCAACATGAACGCGCGAAGACCGTCAAGTTGTTCCAACCACCCGCGGACTACGTTCAGTGCGTCTACAAAAACAACCACCTGATCGTTCGAACTGTCGTCTGGTCTTTCAAACGTTTCTGCTTGTCATAGTCTGCTCGTTCAAACAACTGCGGCCCGTAGACCAACCGTTGACCGGGTAATTGCGACAAGAAGTATGTGCAGACCTCAAAAGACTTCTTAAGTTTGAAGGTTGGTTGAGGTAAGTATGCTCGGTGTAAACAGTAGATACAAGGAGAGGTTGATGATTGTTACCAGTGGCCATCACCGACTTGCTATGACTGATTCGCTTGGTCCAGTTCTGGTTGCGATATTAGCATCAACGTCAACCATCTCAGCTACGGTTCATGCTTTTGCAGCCCAATTGACGTGGCGATTGAAAATAGCGAGCAGAATGTCATCATGCGATTAAGACTTCGTACATGTGGTTCGCTCACGCGAACCACATGTACGACGAAACCGTCCGATCCGACGTGCGAACTAGCGGACTGAACTTCGGGGGCGAGGGTTTTCGTAGCACCGGAGAGCGTTGAAAACCCTCGCCTCCGACCGTCGTATTGCCTGATCGGACGTCGGATCAGAACAGTTTCGTCGTACATGTGTTTCGTGCTATAGTCTTCATTCTGCGTCGTCCACGCGGAATGAATCGCCGCATATATGTCACATTATTTACGGGAAGGTTTGCGGTGTAACGATCCTCGTTAATTTTGCTGAGGCCGCTAAAGTAGTCAAACATTGCCAGGAAGACGTAGATTCGACAATTCCAACGCGACAAAGAACACGGGGACTCACAGCGACGCCGACAACATCGCATTCCACTGGTTTGTTTATGGGCGACGGCGAGCTGCTTGCCTGCCCCGTACGAAAATGTCAGATATGGCCCTGATATATTTTATATACGGGCAGATATGATAATATAAGTAGTCAGATAGGGAATATATGGGAGCAAATACGCCCCGATATCACCATATAGGCGGGCTAATACTGCCAGATGCGGCCGTATAAGTGCGTAAATACGGCCTTATTTCGCGATATACGCGTGCAAATATTGCCCCTGATAATGATATATGGGCCCGTTTCGGTCGTGCAAGCAATAAGTCATATGTACTCGCCAAGACAAGTTGATTGATCTATATTGCATGAGTCTCAAATAATTGGTTAATTATTGTTAACATCGTTAAAGTGAAGTTATTCCAGGTATTTGGACCAATTAACCAATTGCACATTTTGAAGATTGAAAGACAAATGAAATTTGGTTGTATGTTTGACGTGAGACATTATGACGAAGTGCATAAGATCGGAAAGCGAGTTAATCAAATAATGGATTTGAGATCGCAGCTCATAGGCGCCCGTTTCCGAGTTAAGCGGTGTCGGCGTCGCCATCGAGTAACCACCCCGCTAAATTTAGCGAGAAATTGAATTGGTACTTATATCACTTGACGTCAATTTCCCGCTAAATCTAGCAGTGAAACTAATTTTGTTCGTGTTTCCCCGCTAAATTGAGCGGGGAAACACGAACCGTTAGCTTACTGAAGATGCAAGACGCTACTTCGTCGTCCCGAATCCTTTTTCCTTCGAACGCCTGCGAAGCCGTTGCGCCCTACGCAGCATCTTTCAAAAACCTTTCGCGCAGCATCGTAACCATTCGCTTGCGAGCGTCTGCGATTCATCGTATGTTGAAAGTGGTGTCTTTTATGTGCACCTCTTTCGTAAAAATATTTGAAATTTAAAAACGCGAACCTAAGAGTGTACTCATAATTTTAAATTTATTGGTAAAAAAATATATATATACACATTTATTTATTTATTTATTTATTTGTGGACATCGTGCGCAAAAAAAAAATAGTCGCGCTTATGTCTTCATTTTAAATTATGATCTGGGTTATACGGCGTAAAACATAGTATCTTCAAACTCGCATCATTTTCGGTCACTTTCGAGCTAGACAGTTTGGAAGTTCAGAAGTTGGACGTCAGAGAGCTCTATGTTCACTCGGTATTGACAGCAGGGTAGACGCTATGCATGTCTTAGGCCAATCGTGTCTCCGGTTAGGGTCACGTGACTACAGTCTAGAAGCTGGTGATGAAGCAGAACACAGCACCTGCCTGGAGCCCAAGGCCACACATAGCATTCACTGCACTATCAGCCTTGGGTACAAGTGACAAATCCGCACGTTGATTCCCCATAAGATTAGACCTTTGTTTGTGCACTCCCGTTTTGGCCTGTCCTTCTCTCCTTTTCTCTCTCTCCCTAAGCTGAAAGCGTGATAGCGTGATGCGTGGTCACGTGGTTTTACGGATGCGGATCCATGCAGTTAGGTGTGGTCTGCGCCCACGTGGCTGCTGCGAATTTCTGCTTCTGCAAGCGATTTCAAAGAAGTCCAAGAATTGTTTGTGATGCGCTCAGTGCTCGTTTCTAAAAGTGACAGGTTGTGCTACATCGTGTTGATTCTTCACGGACACCTTCCTTCTCGTTTTTGTGTTTGAGTGGTGATTCCGTCGTGGCCGTGTCGACATCTATCTGGGATTACCTTTCAAGTCCCGTCTCGTCAACGTAAGTGCGCTGCAACCTACTTCGCGACAATAGATCGTTTTCCTAAAGGTACTCTACTAGATTATTTCTAGAATTAGGCCGTGTCTATCTCCTGGCAGCCGGGAGAATAATTGTGCAGAATGTTTCGGCATTGGTGCGATTGCGCTACAAGCAGAAAGTTACGATATGCCGCCGACAAAGTTTTGACGTGTCGCCAAGAAGGACAACAACAAAGAATCTTAATTGCGCGTTCTAAAATTTGACGCGCGGCTTTACGAGTCGCTTGTAAAAAGATTGTTACGATTTTGCGAAATACTGGTAAACAACGCTAGGTTACCGTCATAATCTAAACCCTGAGATAAGGATAAATCAAATAACGTACAACTCTCATTGACTCAGGGTTTCATATTATGATGTTTCCTAACCGGCTTGCCTACATACCTTTGCTCCTTGCAAAGGTTACCGTCTCGCAGACGGCACAAACCGATCCCCTGACGGCCGGGCTCGCGGCGCGACAATCGCTCGAAGCGGGGAAACGGCGTTATGTAACGAAAGACAAAGGACATCTACACCACGAATGGGCAAAAGCCGATGCATAGGCGTGCGCGAACGTAAACAACGGTAGAAAAGTGGAGTTGCTCGCCGCTATGAGATGCGTGCCGCAAACTCGGTAATCCGCGGGCGTATCCCTCTCCTGCCGCTCACACTTTCTCTAACTTGAGGGACACTGTCTCGCGGTTCATGCCGACGAAACGATCGGACGATCGTCGCTACAGCCGAGCGCGGCACAGTTTACCATTGCTCTCGCTATGCAGGGTCGAAGAGTCAACCACCAGCATGGTGGATACCGGTGTTCGATGTCATGATGTGACGTACGTGCGTGCAACTCGCACAAACCGCATAAGTGTAGGTTTCATGGCTTTTTTAAAAACAAATCTACAAGAATAAAAAAAAAACTGTATATCAAGGTTATTAGGGTCTTGATATCTCCATAACAAGACCCTGATACGGTTATATAAAAAATTGGGCAGATCTGGCTTAATAAGGCTTATATAAACTGATTTACTTGATATCGCCAGATCTGCCCAATTTTTTATATAACCGTATCTATTTTTTTTTATATAAGTTCAGATATGCCATTTTCGTGAGGGCACTCCATCGCGCATGCGCGGCGCCGGTAGCGTCCGCTAGGGGCGCTCCGGTTTGTTATACATGAGGAGTATAGACACAAAGTGGAGACAGCGCACTAGGAAATTAAGAGGAAAGTTTTTAGGCTATAGTGGGGTTACGGAAGAGCAGGTCTCCGTTAAGAAGAAAGTTAAGGCCACAGAAAGAGATCGGTGGCTAGAGGGAATGCAGACAAAGACGGCTCTGGAAAGCTATAGATTAAACAAAACAGTTATTGCCAAAGAAAGCATTTATGATAATTCTAGGGAAGCTCATTGTTGTTTGAGGCAAGGACAGGTGTTTTGCGAACCAGAACATACAGAGCAAGTACCAGGAAATGGATACAGTGTGCGCTGCTTGTGGAGAGGTGGACGAGACGGCTGAGCACTTGATACTCTACTGTAAAGGGCTTCACCCTATGCCTACCGAAGACAACATAGATTTAATAAAGTCATTGGGTTTTAGAGACAGCGAAGGAAAAGTGGATTACAAGACAGTAGAGATTACCAAGCAAAGATTAAGTGAATGGTGGCAGAAAGCACGAGAAAACTAGGTATTTTCTTATTAACTGATGGCAAGGGGGTTTTATAGCCTCACTTTCTGTTCAGTGCGGAGTGTATATAGTTTTCACATTTAAATATTCTAAGCTTAAATGATAAGACAAATTGGCTAGGTGGCGTAAGCTACCGCCCGATCCAAAGGGCTCAGCCGTATTCATCCATCCATCCATCCAAACATGAATTAGCGACAAATCAAGGCAGGATAGGCTATATTCCGAGCAAACAGAACGAAAATGAAGTATACGCTAATTCAACTTCCTGACGTCACGTGACTCCGGTGGCGCTGCCGTCGGCACTGCGCATGCCCAGACGCCTCACCTCACGCTAATCTGATTTCTGCGCACGCGCGGAAACCAAAGGTGAAGCCCGGATAAAAGGGTGGTTGTAAAGTCGCAGTCGTACCGCTCGAACATCAAAAACAAAAGACACGCGGTGTCCTCCGCAGACATGGTTACAGGAATATCTGCGGAGTCGGATACGCCCCAGGCCCGTTCGAAGCTCGTGCTTGCTCCATACAACATGCGTACGCTTCAAAACACGCACAAGGCTGTTTTTTTTTGTTTTTTTTCGTACGATTAACATGACAGGTTACGCGTTGCATATACGAGGACGAAACACGCCGTAGATCGGGTATTGTGCGACGGGTGTCGCGGCGATGGGACCGCGAGTTTAGACGACTCCCCCCCCCCCTCCCCCGCTAACAGTCGATATAAGGTTAAAGGGAGCGGTGCGCCGTAGCCTTCAATTCGGTCGCGTTCGAAAGAACGTCGAGTCGTGCGGGTGGATATGGCGCGTGGGCGAGTCGCGTGCGCGGGACGACGTTGCCGACAGATGAAAGTGAAATTACTTTCTGCGGCAATCACGATTCCGGCGAAAAAAAATACAACAGCCAACGACTGCGACACAAACACAAACGCCAGTCACGTAACCTTGAAACGAATCCTCTTCCCTAACGCGTGAGAGAAACCAACGCTTAGACAACGGCGTCGCGATTTCTCTTCTCTCTCTCTTTCATATTATATATATATATATATATATATATTATTTTACGCGTTATTTTCTCCGCAATTCTTATTTCCGCATTTTGCGTGTGTGTGTGATGCAAAAAAAAAAAAAGGTGGGGGGAATTAATAGTAAGTTGCTACTGACACTAAAACTGCTAAAACGTTTATTCTTAAAAAAAAAAAGAAGAAAAAATGTAAACAGAGCTGGAGCACCTGTTTTGGGACTCTTACACCGAATATATTCCCCGACATTTCCCGATCTTAAACCACGCTCACACTCCCCGTACGTCGCACAAAATAACGTTCGCTCCAGACAGGGTGACATAATTGTCAGCGAACAGGCCGCGAGCAACGTTGAAAGCAGGCTCGCTTCATTATGCGTAAGTATGCTCGCAGGTCTGCAGACGACGGTTTTTGTCCGACCAGTCTGACAAGACCGCCGCACGAGGAGGAAACACGTCTCAGACGGTGTTTGTGGATCTTCGTTCGCACGACGCATTAAATGAGTCTGACCACCCTGGTCATTGAAAACACGCTAGGTGGCGCAAGCTACCACCCGTTACAAACGATGTAGCCATTAACATCCATCCATCCAGCTGAACTAGAGCGTACAGACACCGCCAGGGTGTGTGTTGCCAAACCCCATACTATACACTCCAGTGATCGGCCCTCCAGAGACCGTGACGAACCAATCGCAGCGACCTATGGAGGTCCAAGCAAGTAAACAAAACACTCGCACACACACACACACATATATATGCATATATATATATATATATATATATATATATATATATATATATATATATATATATATATGTGTGTGTGTGTGTGCCGCGAAGCGGCAGACGCCTGCGTTTTGGCGTCGCCGGAAAGAAAGTCGTCTGCTTCCATGTACAGGGGCTGCGGTGACGTCAGAACGACGCCGAGCTCTGATTGGCTTTGATTGGAAGGATAGGGGTATACCTCAATGCTAGATGCCTCGAGGTCTATACCCACTCTTTTTCTCAATCATCCAATCAGAGCTCGGCGTTCTGACATCCTCGCAACCCCTGTGCATGGAAGCAGACGAACTTAATTGCGCTCCGCATAGCGTCGAGCTCGTTGTGAGACGCTGATAAGACGCGCTGGCGGCGGTGGCGAAGACGCGAGCTGCGCGAAGCGCAAGTTCGTCTGCTTCATGCAGAGGGACTTGTCTGCTAAGTGGCGTTGATCGAGGCCGGCTCCTGAATTCCTCGGAGCCTATACAGCGCGATTTATTGCGCGACCTCAGCTCTATACGCAACTCCGGACCGGTTGATATATACCCTGTCGACAGAGCATAGTGGCAGCATAAACCGCGCTCGTCCGCGTTTACGAAACGGCCGTTTTGCCGCTACGCTCGAAACAGTATATTGCCGGCACCAACGGGACAGTTATAAGGAACGAACAAAAATATAAACGGAAAGGCACAAACAAAAAAACAAAGCGATTGAATAAAATGCGGAAATCAACAAATATAAGAGTAATAAGAAATAGAGATATATAAAAGAAATCGAAACTAGGTCTCCCGGCTTCATTACGGACAACCGGACACACGGGTTTAGACGTCGCCATAATCTCCGAGAGGGGTGAAGAAAAAACAAAAAAAACAGCACATAAACAGACAAGCACGCTGGCTCGGTGAAACATAAAATACTTAGAGGAGAAAAAAAAAACTTAATCTTATATGCGAAAAAAAAACAACTGATAGTTGCAGCGTCGTTTCTTCTCCCCGTTCCCATTTCGAGGATCTGAGGATCGTCTCTTCGGACCTATTAATGAGACCTTTCATTTATTTCTTCATTTTGTTATTTTTGTCCGCCAATCTAGAACAAGCTTGGCAGCCGTGTACGATCATTAATCCCTTCGTTTAGGTCCAGACGCAGCCGGCGCTATACCTGCTGATGGGACCAATCAGCGTCAAGGTGTTCTATCACTGCTGATCCAATCCGATCATCTCACGAAGGACGAGGAACCAACCACAGAGCAAGAATCGTTAACAGAATAATCTTCACTCGGCGCACCTTGGCCTCTCAGGGACTAGAGAAGGTGTAAAGGCAGTGTTGTACACGTTCCTCAAAGAAAGGAACGAAAGCTCGTTCCTCGTTCCTTATGATTTTTGAACGCGTTCCCGTTACAAGTTACATCTGTGAAAAAGGAACTCGTTCCCGTTACAGTTTAAAAAATGGAACGTATCGTTACATATACGTTACATTTGTATTTTGCTGATTACTATAAGTTAAATCAAGCACAGTTTTTGTTTTAATCTATCCCATTAGTAGTCAACATACAAGTTTGTATGCCGTCATGGAAGGGCAACAGGGAAGAAAACAAGCGGCAGCAGGGTTTCATTTGTTGATATATTCAAGTTAAAAATCTCAGCTTTTAACCATATTCATGTTTGTGGTGGACGATTCAGACGAGCCGAATGTACTTTTACCCAACATTGTACGAGCGTTTTACAACAACCTCACACGTTTCAATTGAACAAAGTCCTGCTTCTCGATGTTGCTGTCCGCAAGACGAGCAAGTGGAGAAGAGGGTAGGGCTTTTGGAAGGTCAGTCTTAAAAACTACAAATACTTCTTTGTAAGGTTGGCTTTGTTGTTCCTTTTGAAGGTGGGGGACAAGAGAAGAAATAAAGATTTTTTTGTTTTGTATCTTTTAAGTGACCAATGTTCGGGATACAAGGGTGCGTTCGATGTCTGGCAATCTGTGATCTCGTTGTAACTGTAAGTCTCGTTATGGAAGTTCACAAGTGGCTGTAGTCGGCCTTAGATTTCTGGGTGTATGAGGATTCATGGAACCAAAGAAAGTAGCCGAGTTTGAAACAACCCTCTTTCTTTGTCTTTTCCTACGACTAAAACTTTTGCTTTTTGTACCGCAGTTTCGGGCACTCAAAATGAATCAATGCCCACCAGCTCTCCTGCACCCGAAACTGTTAGCAAGCGAGGACCACACAAAATAATCCATAAGATTAGTAGCCAAAAAGGTAGCGAGATCCTGCACTTTTGTACTTTCAAAATTTCCCTGCTCAAAATAAAATAAAAATTACCCACTGGACGAAAAAAGGAACGCCGTTACTCTTTCCGTTCCAGGCGATGATCGACGTCGATACTGAAAATCGGAAGCAGGAACAGACCGAGCGTAACAAGTCGGTGATGGCCACTGTAAAGGCCATGAAAGATTTTTTCTACTTTCGTTAAATACTACTTAGAATAGCTCCCTAACGTTATTAACTAAATAAACTTGCATTAAGTTGTTGTTGTTGTTGTTATTGTTGTTGTTGTTGTTGTTTCTAGGCAATGGTTGTCGTTAAAAAAATTCAAGGAATATGAGCATCGTTCATCCCATCAACTCGGAACCAGAACAAGCGTACACGTGGCCTTGTGCCTATATCGTATGCCGCCAACGTTAATCATAGCCACGCGCTGGGGTCGGCAAAGTCAAAGCAGAAAACCCGTGCTGAGCTCCAGGCGTTGTTAGAGGAAAAGCAGTGATACAGGGATGAATGACAAGAGTGCCTCGATGTCCCTCTGTTTAGGGTGATGCACATCGTTTGTGGTACCCGATGCCGACAGCACGCGCTACGGAACAAATACAAAGAAATCGCAGGAAACAAAATGTCGCTGTAGCACATCAACGCCACGAGCGCGTGCAGGGACACTCACGCGTTGAGAACCAAAATAGAAATAAACGTTGAAACAAAATGGCCAGATGTATCGCCCCGAGAAAAGCGCACATGAAGGCAGCCTAAATAGACCATTTGCTATATTACCCAAGCATCAAGGAGAATGCGGGATTGGTGTTCCACGAGCCCACACGCGCACGCCTTCCCCGTATAAAAGATTCGAAGTAAATAACCAAAATAAAGCGTGGACGAACGCGCGTGCAAGATGCCGTTTGTTTTAAGTATTTGCTTTAGAAAAGTTACTACTGCTGAGGCTAGCACGTGCGCGCGCGTGGAACGCCAATCCCCGCATTCTCACTTGATGCTGGCTAATATAAGCGAATAGGTCTATTGTAGCTGTGAAGAGAGAGAAGGAGGAGACAACGCAAACGGCAAACCGCAACTAAATTTAGAAAATGCGTAAAAAAAATTAAGAATTAAAGACTATATTACGTCTCACTAAAGCCGTGCAGTACAGCCGAAGCTACAGGGGAGAGAGTGTATCCCGACCTGTTCAAGAGTAGAGAAAGGGGGAACGGGGGAATCCCAGCCCCTCTCCTGTTCCTTCTTTCTCTCCTCTTAAACAGGTTGGCATACGCTCTCTCCCCCGTAGCTTTGGCTGCACTGCACGGCCAGAAACAATCGTTGTAGGCGTTGACTACATTCCTGTATCACTGGTTTTCCTCTTTATTATAGTGTGTGTGTTCAATTTATGATGCCTCGTCTTCCTCTCTATTTCACGATACATTAGTTGGGAGTCAGCGCTCTGTGCGCTCTTACTCATTGGCTATGCACTGTTTTTTTTTTTTTTATTATGATGTCACCCTACCAACTAACTGCAGTCTCCACTTTACGGTAGCGAACACTACGTCTCACTTGCTCGTTGTTCCCGCGCACATTGCATGTTTCCAGTCCAGTAAAGTTGTGAGCTTGGTCATTGGCTGAAAACCTTTCGTTGCTTGCTGTGATCGGATGCAGACGTGTTGTGCAGGAAAGTAAACAAACAAGCTTTCCTTTTATATTTAGAGTGTGCACGTTGTTGCGGAGTTTCTGTGATGTGTTTGGAGAGCTCTCGGGTCCCTGTTGCTTCATAAAACATATGGTAAAGACAGTAAAGTGACGGTCGACACGTCGAACGTAGCGCCAAAATTGTCCCTATAGTGAATGCACCCGTCATTCTCGAGCTTCGTCAATTAAAACTTTTCTAAATAAAAAAAAACGCAAAGGAGCATATATATAAAACGTGATGAACCGAAGACGTAAAAGTTTGGAGCAGCGAGACTTGAAATCGGTCCGTGCAGTCATCGCAATCGCTCTGACGCCGTTTATCGCAAAACCGAGCAGATAAAACTAACACCCATGTTGGTCTAACGATCAAGATAAGATTATCGTGGCTACAGAAAAAAAGGACGAAAAATTCTATCTGCGCTGACCCCAACGAAGACACGAAAAGCAAATGACTAAGCCACTGAGAATGTCTTGCAGGCTTTAGCGTTCTGTATCGTTATTAATATCGTTTGTTGACTTTCCGAGTGCTTTCGGGCAAAGCAGACGCGCTAATAAGGCTGTGAGGAACACCCTGAGCTCTCACTTACCAAAGTGAACTACTGTGGAACTATCGGGGTGACTTCGCGAGCACCTTTTACTATAGAACATAGTTCGAGCTATGTTCTAGTGGAAAGGTTCACCAAAGTCAACGAGCGATCCGCGAGCCACACGTCAAGTCCACAGTGACTGGGAGGTGTGTGTCGAGGAACCATCGCCTACGATTAAACCAGATTTTCGAATTATGCGGAGCGAAAGTTGGTCTGCTTTTTGCACGGAGGTTGCAGGGACGCCATAACGCCGAGCTCTGATTGGCTCTGCTTGGAAGGATAGGGGGTAGATCTCAAGGCTATAGCTGCCTCCAGGTCTATCCACTCTCCCTCCACTCGGAAGGATAGTGCATTGTGTTCACGCCTCGTGCTTCCTGATTGGTTGTTTGGCGTGCTGATCGGCTCATACCGCATGCTGATTGGCCGAGGAGAGATGATGAGTTGATCGGAACTGGCCACCGCCACGTTTTCTTCTCAAGTCTTCGGTGACTACGGGCAGCCTTCAAATCGCATCATGTGTTGAATGTCCCAGGGCAAACGAAGTGTTTCAAAAGTCATTACTTTTAGCAAACGGTTACCGTGTTCCGCGTACGCACAGCCTTTAGCATGCTTCGGAGGCACGGGTAGCGCGGTACGCGGAACAGGGTAACGGTTTGCTAAAAGTTCCCGATACTCAAACAGCGTATAAAAAAATATAAAAAAGCGCTATCTTTTTAAACTGTTAAACAGCAAGTTTAGACTGCATAAATCGAAAGGCTATACAATCACCCAGACTTTGTCACTTCTCTTGGCTCACTGAGAAGGAGATGTTGCGTATTCTGGATGCGTCCGTCGATCTGCGTTTTCTTTTATTTATTTTTATTTTATTTTTTTACAAGCGCTTCCGCGCTTTCGTTTGGCCATGTACCTCAATCCTTCGGCCAATTTTCCGGTTGGACCGCTGCCAAGCAGGCGTTTTTGGCACTTCGGAAACGCTCTCCGACGTGTGTTCTTTTTGCGCATTGACTTACCCTCTTAATTCGACTACGTGAAAGGGTTTATTTTTTTCCTGGGAGCGATGTGCCGTCAACTTCCGGTAGGGTAACGGTACACGCAATGCAGTAAACGTATTTGTGTTGTGTGTATGTTTACAGTCGACCTTTGTCCACTTTAGCGGGGCGAACACTGGAGAGGAGGCGACCTCCTCTCTCCAGACATCGCTCTGCTAAGGTGGAAAGAGGTGGGAGGAGCTTCCCCTGTACTCCGACTGTATGGACAGCGGGAACTTGGTGAGCCCCAGTAGGCCTTTGCCCTACTGGGGCTTCTGTTTTCTATATAGACGCACACATGCTACCGGTATCAAGGCCCTAAGTATTTCACCTTCGTGGTAACGGCTCCAATTGCTCCAGCGACAACTTTCGTACATTCGACACCACTACGATCATTCCAGTCTGAAATTTAAATGATGGTTCGAACATTAGCGTTTGGGAGCGATTGACTGCACTGCAACTGCTTCTAACCACTCACGACGAAAGTGTAGTATTTGGTGTAGTGTCGAAAGAGAGAACACACTTGCGCTGCGGTTACAAGCGCGAGCTAGCCCGCGCTCCTGGCTTTGAGAAATGCATTTCTAGCGCGAGCGCTCGTTCTGGTGAAGAACGCTTCGAAGCAGTAGCGACGTCGAGCTCTCCTGCTTGTAGCCATTGGCGGCAGTCTGCAGCTTAAAGGGAAAGTGAAGCGGTTCTGTATACATAGCTTGCAAGTGTCGCCATTGCTGGGTACTAGCGGTTATTTCTACTTACTCTTTTTTTTTTCGAACTACAACTACTGTGGTGTGGAACTATACACTGCGAACCGAACGCTCGCGGAGCATAAAATACTGGCATGGCCGCGAATGACGTCACATGCAATCTATGTATTTGAGTAAAAACACTTAAATCGTCTTCTTTTGGTCTTCCAAATCACGAATATCGAGCTTTTTTTTTTTTTTTCAATGAGGTGCACAGAGGTTGCAGAAAATCATTTTCGAAGTAACGCCCGCTGAAGCCCTCCTCCTCGGAGAGTGATGTCATATTATGAGTTTTCGGAATCTCCGCTCTCGCGCATCTGTAGCGCCCATCAAAGCTATGCAGGCGAACTCTCGCTATTTTCAGAAAGGTCAAAAAGAGACGTCAGGACCGGTTTCAGTGCGGGGAATATACCTGGCAAACTTGCAAAAGATCCTTTTATGACGTATTACGACTGGTCGGAAGTTTTTCGTGTTTTATCGCGTTTAGTTACATCCTCAGAGAAAACGAACGTGATATTCAGATTCACGGGATACAGAATGCTCTAAAATTCACCTCTAACTGATTTTTTCTTGCAAGATTGTTTTTAGCTTTTTTTTATGGGTTAACGCAGGTAGCTCCGGAAGCTTTCGATCTACGGATATAGTGAGACCAGGGGCTTAATTTTCCAAATCAATTTTACGCGCTATTAATGATAAACATTCACTTATATCATTTCCAGAATTATTTCGAGCTTATACGGTGAAATAATGATGCGTAAAAAGTTGGGAAATATACGTAGATCGCGAGAGTTCCAGGGAAATCCGATGGATGGCGCCAGTGACCGACTGCGCCGCCACCGCTCGCTACTGCGTAAATATATACGACGCAGTAAGAAGCGCGGTTGCAGCGCAGTCGATCACTTTCAAGCGCGAACGTGTAAATCAATTCCTCTAAGCCGCAGCACACTGCTCCCATCACATCATACAAAATACATATGGTGCTCTTCGCAGACATTGGTGGCACCGTTATCTGCGGACAAACTTCAGACATTGTATGCAGACTGTATTTTTTACGATGAGTCAGCAGTTTTCTCAATGGGTTTTGGTTCGCATCGAACATGTGACCTTCTTGGCTTCACGATGTCCCAATTGATTCTCACTTCACCTCCGCTGACCCCTATACAGCAGCGAATGCGGGTTGCGCAGCGATCGATTGGCATTAGAGGGCGCGCGATCAACCATTCTTCGCTGGAGGGGTTATTAGATCTGCGTGGATGGTCGCGTATCATGTAAACGCCCCGCGTGATGCCGCAACCGCGGCACGTTCATTTCTGTCTGTCGAAACCTGGGAATCTTGGCAGAACTCCATGTAGAAATCGCGCCATCTTTTGCTGTTGAGTATGCACTCGTGCAAATCTTCAGTGACGTGTTGGGAACAAGAGGATATACGGGTTTTGTTTTCGTGCAACCGCGGCTCGTATACCTGCCTTACCGCTCATTCACACTGGAAGCGGATCCGCGTTCGCAAAGCGGTTGCGAACGCGGAACCGCTTCCAGTGTCGAATGAGCAGTTAAGCGCGAAGCACATGTACGACGAAACCGTCCGATCCGACGTGCAGACTGCCGAAATGACCTTCGGGGCGAGGGTTTTCGTAGCACCGGAGAGCGTCGAAAACCTCGCCTCCGACCGTCGTATTGCCTGATCGGACGTCGGATCGGACGTTTTCGTCGTACATGTGTTTCGCGCTTTAGAGATGCTGACCGTGAGTGTTCAATCAAAACCTGACTTTAGCTCGTCGGGACTGTTGGTAGAAATATTGCCCGGGTTTAGCGCTTTATCGACGGTCCAGCTCGTATACCTCAGTTTGCTTCTCGCACAGACTAAAGATGCACTAGAGGTATTAACTTATGAGGTCATTTTATGCCAAAAAAGAAGCGGCAATTTTTTTCATGTCTGCCATATGTACGAAAAAATTAATTGGAATAAATAGACCTCTAAACTCAAAGGAAAATATTTTTTCTGAAAAAAAAATAAAGCTTATTTTTGCTGCTATATCATGTTCTAAATTTCGGATTTGCATAAAACCGGCGTTCTTAAGAAAAACATTGTGAAAAAATGGTTGCGTACCACGCAAATTGAAGTGGGTGCCTAATTACTTAATACTATGCCCTACCTTACAATGAAATCGAAACATTGAAAGACGTCATTTTGAGTCCGAATAGGAGCTCGAAAACTTTTACGAGATTTCTTTATTTTGTTCAGTCAACTTGCAGTTATGTGTTATCTACGTTCCTTTTTTTTTTAATTTTCATTCAAGTTTCAATGGAGAAGCGACATCACCGTTACCATTTCGCATCGGTAAGCAACTATATCCAAACTGAATTCTTTTTTTTTAATCTGGACATACGACAGACGAGACTGACGCGCAGTACGCATTCCCAAACTCGGAAGCAGACGACGCAGGCCTGCGTTCGTCGGCAGTAACCTGGGCAGAAGCAGAGTAAAATTAAGACGTCAGTATCTTTACGTAACGTAAAGAGAAAACGGATGCATAGAAGTAAAGATAACGTCCACTTCAACTCAGTAAAACGTGTTTTCAGGAGAGCGTTGAAGACCTTGCGGGGGCGACTCACACCGTTAACGCCACGCTGGCGAACGCCGGCGTGCTTCACGTATACGAGAAACGGCCGCCTAGAAACATAGTCGGAGAGGCTCATCTTTAAAAAAAAAAATTTCTCAGCGACAACGAAAAGTGCTTTTCTAATTTGTTTATATGTTAAACAGATGAGGTGGTCTAAACTTTTGGCTATTTCGAAAGATGCGGGCACCGCTGCCCACATCGTTTTTTTTTTTTTCTGGCTCTCATATATGGCCGTTTCTGCATGAACTGGAGATTTTATCATTGAATGAAAACGCAGCAAAACGAGGCTTTAAATATTTAATGCAAGCAATTCAATTATTAGTTTTAAGAGAACAGGGGAAAAACGTATTGTAGCTAACACTCAAATCCAAGCTGACTAAAGCAATAAAGAAATCTCATAAAGTCTCTTCTTTTTGGAGCTGCCTATATGAACTCTAAATGGAGTCTTTCAATGTTCGTATTTCAGTGTAAGATAGGAAATTTTATTAAGTATTTAGGCGTGCACGTAATTTCTATGGTACGCAACTGTTTTTTCACAACCTTTTTTTTTACGTGGGTTTTATGCAAATTATAGAAATTTACAGCATAATATCAGCAAAAATACAATTTATTTTTCACAAACAAAAACTTTTCTTAGAGTTTCGAGGCTTCTTTATGCAAATTAATTTTTTTTTCGTACATCTCCCAGATATGAAAAATATTGCCGCGTCTTCCTTTGGCATGGAATGACCCTATATAGTTCATCACAACTATGCAACTAAGAAAAATTTCGTTTGTACTTTGTACCTAACGGAAGAACTCTCCTTGACGTCGTATTTTCATACAAGGCTGTAAATGGCACCTTCGAACCCGTTCAGCTCCCTAACGAAGTTACGTTCATGTTTTGTTCCTGCTACCCGAGGTTTACTTTGCTTTCCTATACATACGTTCACAGTGTAATAGCTTACCACTTTTCACGGATCGTGTAGTCATACCACTCCACTTCGCGTGGACATAATTTTTAACACTTTCCATGCGTCCATTGCGCAGTCTTGTCATAACCCCATAACGTGTTGTTAAATTTGTGTGTGTTTAGGATTTCTGGTTTCGTTTGATGCTTTCCACGCTGGAAGGTTGATACAATGTGTATTTTAATGCTGTAAAAGCTAGTGTGGCGCGAGTCCGTAACTTTTACCGAGTAATGTATCGGCCCGGGCTCAAATGATACGCTGAGTAAAGTCACGCGCTCCCAGTGGTGGCTTTGACAGCGTAGATTATGTGCGAAAGGGAGCATATATGCTTATACCAAATTCCAAAAGTACCGTGCTTAGCCTTCGAAAATTGCACCCATGTCTACTGTAGTATGCTCTCGAACAGAGACGGCGATCAGCGCGAGAAGGGGACTGACATCGAACTCCGGAAAGCGCTCTATAAGACAGGTCACTTGGGACTCAAAGTATGAAGTGGAGTCAATCATTGTTCCAGTATAGAGAAGATTGTTGGGCTGTGGTGTCTGACTCTCGTCTTTGTGTCCTTGTGTTTTGAGCGCTAAAATGTTTTCCAATCAGTGTTGTCCACGAAAACGTTTGCAAGAGCTACTAAACCAATCGAACGTTAGCCGCATAAAATGTAACAACGTAGTCACGGTTCTTGGTGGTGGATGATCTTTCTCCCCCTTTCCCTCGTTTTTTTAAGTTAATGGATTTAATAGTGGACACTTATACGAATGAAAGTCAGACGACGCGACGAAAACACGAAGACCTTGACAACTCGAACTGCTTACTTGGCCGACAGTGTATATCCCTGGCAAGCAACAGTCACACTGTTGCTTGCCAGTGCTCCTCCTGTAACCCCAATGAATCGCGCTCCGCGCGCTTCACACGGCGTACAGGAGCAGGTATTACCATAGGAACTACGTCAGCCTATTACCTTACAATGGCGGGTTCTGGTTGGCGCATTATTGTGTGTTTTTGTTCCGATCATACGTACGCGCGTTCACCCAACCGTACCTCTAGTATCCGCAGTTGGTCAAGAGCCAATGAGCAACGACAGCAGGTCGCTAACCAGAATTACCTGCCGACTGCGTATCTCCTAACTGGAAACAAAAAAACAAAACAAAAGAAAACTATGTGCATCGGTGCCTGCAATGAATCTTCGAGCTTGGTGATCGATGTACTAACACGACCGAGAAATGCCGTTGGGAATTTCGCGTGGTGCTGACGTATATGCCCGTGGGCTGTGAACACTGGTCAACACCGTTAGCGCGAACACCACACTTGCGCTCATCCGCCAATATTACTTCGAAAGGATATCGGCGGGAACCGCGTTTTACCCTTTCAGCCACGGTTAGGGTATGTGACCAATGCTTCATCGCTACTGTACACGCTCACGCTGGGATTTTTCAGTCCTGCGTAGAATCAACATCACGGTATACATACAGCGCCGCACGTGTTTGTTTCACTCGCAAAACAAACGTGGTCGGAACGGAACGAAAAGAAAATCTAAAAATAAACCGGTTCTTTCTGAAACCGGTTAGCTTTTTTGTGTTTCATTTTTGTCCCTCTTCCGTTTAGACGTTGTTTATATTATGCTTTTTTAAAAGGGCACTTACCGGCCTGAACGTACACGAGGCGCTAGCAGACGACGCGCGGTACACCAACCAGCACGCTGATAGCAGACGACGCGGCTTCAGGACAACATGGCAGCGGCGTGTCTCGTGTTTTCCTTTCGGTCGGTGTGTCGTCCGCTCTGTCTCTTCTATGTGAACGCGGCTCTTTTGTTTGTTTTACCTCAATGCACACGAACACTCGACGACGTTCGGTGGCAGACGGATTGCGGGCACTGCTCGAAGACACACAGCTGTTGGTTCACAGATTGGCGCACAACAGGAGAGAAGAAAAAAAAACACAAAAAAACTTGCACGGCGACTTGGACGACTCGAGCGCGGAGGGGCGACCAGTCGTAACCGACACCAAGTTGCAAGTCCCACCGACTGCGTCGGCTTGGGAAAGCGCCGCCGCTCGATGAGTGCTGCTGCTCAGAACTGGGCGAAATGGGAGAGGAGGACATGTGGGAGCGAGAAGGAAGAAGCCCTTTTTTCCTTTTATCAAACTCTCTCCCACTCTTATTTCTCTTTCTCGACTCGATTTCTTTGCTCGCGATGGACCGCGACGAAACCTACGAGCCACCGGAGCCAATCCGTGGCTCGGAGGGTGTCACCTGACTTTACGCACCCCACAACCCGCCATACCAGAGGGTCACCTGACATCCTACTTGCTGTGAGTTGGCTCAAATGGCTCGCAGCGTTCATTGCGGTCCGGCATAAGGGAAAACGGAGTATTGTGTTTAGCGCACCCTCCTTTTTCTTACTGAAACCTTCTCTCTCTTTCATTGATGCATCGCTTTTTTGTTGTTGTTTTTGTCACATGCTTCTTTTCTTTTTCCCGACCACCCATGTCTCGAAGCGAGCGTTTTCAAATCGCAATCACCGTTCTTGTTTTTTTGTTTCGGCTTTCGCCTCGTTACGGAGAGGACTTATCGTTGTATACCTGCGATGCACTTGAAGCGACGGTAGCTTACTCGTCGTCTGTCGTGGGCACTTATTTTTAACAGCGCGCATTTCCTTTTTTTTTATGGTGATTTTTTTACTCTCAGACGCGCGGCAGTTGCGGCTCGCGCAGTTTCTCTAGTTCAGCTTTGGATGTCTTCGCGTACGTGAGTGCTTGCTATCTTGGGACGCGTTTGTCGGCCGCTGACACACTGCGTTATGCGCGTATCTATGATTTATCTGTGAAGCCATCCTCCACATCTCTCTGTCCCTCTCTCCGCCCCTCGCTCCTTAAAAAAAAAAAAGGGGGGGGAGTGAGGTTTTTTTTTTTTTTTTTTTGTGGTACACAGAGTAAACTATCTCTGGCGACGCAATCTTATACTGTAAAGTAAATGTAAATTTGTAAGTTAAAAATGTTCATTCTTTTTGCAGTAAGTACAACTGTATAAGTAAAAAAAATCTTAAATTGAAAAAAAAGAAGAAGAAACATTGTGTATCGTAATCCTAGTGACTAAGTGCGAAGCCGTAGAATCTGAGAACATGAACGCGCGGTGTGTTGCAAAGCAGCCGGAAAAATTATTTTTCAACTTCTTCCTTCCTATAGTTTTCTATCCTCCACAACTCGAGAGTGAAATGCGAAAGCACGTGGTCGTGAAGTATATCTTTCCCCCAATGCGACGACCCCGAGTTTCCGCCGTGTTTTTTTCCAAGCGCACCGTGAAAACTTGTCATCCGCAAACGACTATGTGCCGACGCGGCGCTCTTGGGGGCCCACGAGCGCGATATTCAAATATTCGTCGACGAACTGATCGCTGACGAGCGCGTGTACGTTCAAGGGACGCGGCGCTCGCGCCCGCCCGATGCGTGAGCTGGAGTCGGCCTAGAGGACACTCTAGAGTCACTCCTAGAGTGGCCTAGGGGCACTCTAGTAGCTCGACCTAGGGAGCATGAAGGCACTCTAGAGTCGGCCTACGTGCTTTGGCCACCGCGGATGTATCGCAGTGAAAAGGCGAGGAGCTTTCGAAGGAAAAAAGGTGGTACGAAGTGGTGCTTCTTATTCTCAAAGTCTCGTACCGAACAGCAGGCTTTCGACTTTCTGCCCCCTTTCCTTTTTGGCCCCCTAAACGATTACGCGATTAATAAAGTCCCAATTTGAAATCATTATTTCCAAGGCCGAAATTCATTTCATGGCAACCTTTAAAGTTGTGCGGGGTGAGCTTTTTTTTTTTCGACGAGTGAGTGGTAGTCCAACTGGCGTAACGCCGTTTGCACCCTAAATTTAGCGGGGAAATTGCGTTGGACCCGTTGAAATTTTCGTTACATGCGTAAGCCATACACTTTCGTTGCACACTAGTGTGCAACGCAAGTGTAAACTACTGAAGTAAGGCGTTTTCTTTTCGGTCTCATCGTGTGTGCGTGTGTGTGCTGTTTTTTGTTTTGTTTTTATTTTCGTTTTCTGCGCCATGAACCGGAAGCGCCGAGGGTCAATTCAAGGTCGCCACCCCTCCATGCATGACGGAAGCGGAGCGAGCGATTGCTCCCGCGCCCCAATGTGCCGCGGCACATGACGTTGATGGACAAGGTATAGAGCCGAAGGCATGAAGAGCCGCCACGGCGCGCCCACACAAACAGCGCCGCCGTTTTCGAAACAGCTGCGCGCAGGTACGCTGTGAGAGAGAAGATTTGCATGACTCGCAATAGCTCACGTCGCGGACACAGCTGTTGGAAACTGCGAACCGAAACAAAAATATAAAAAAAAACTATGGAAGCACCGATTTACAATGTGCCACAATGAAAGCTATGCGCGCGCACGGTTGTGGCCATTGGTCTGAAGGGAGAAATTCCGGTGCACCTATATATACACTGTAGATGAGAAATTTAGCCGGTGCAGTATCCGTGCCTCTATGCGCTGTAGATGAGAAATTTAGTGAGTGCAGTACAACTGTTGTCCTGGCGTCCTTGACGTGCATCACGCAGTACACAGACTTGTGCACGTTACTTGAAAAATGTAATGGATTACAATTACAAATTACCGAAGCTCAAATGTAATGGATTACCGTTACAAATTACTTTCGCCGAAAAGTAACGGATTACTTTACTCGTTATGTTACAAATTACTTTCACGTTACTTTTTTCCGTACACTTATCCAGGAAGCAATAGAAACAATTTTGATATTTTTCAAAAATGTTCTGCAACACTACTTTTCATTTCTCATACGCCCGTATTATGGTAGTCCTTGTAAAAATAAAATATTGTATTTAAGAGAAAGAGTGTAGGTGCACTCCGTTCACCTGTAAGCTGACAAGGCACCGAAAGCTGCAACCACACCCGCCATCCCGCTAGCTTACGGCCTCCGGAAATGATCCCTGGAATTGTGCAGACAAAGCTAGCGGTGCGCATGCTCAGTAGCAGCGTCTACCTCCGCTACGAGATTCGGAGCTAAAGAAGCGATCTACGAAAGCTCCCTTTCGACTCGGGTGTTTCGCCTGTTATTCACAAGAAAAGAAAAACTTGGTTCTAACGTTACAATGTATAGCCAATGCAGAATGCAGGTGTCCCAGCTTACCTTGATGTGTTTCCGTAGATTAGAGTTTGTTGCTCTTGCTGATGACAATGTGTGTTTTGTTGGCAAGCAAAGTATGCACTGGAACTCTAGGTTTCCGTTATCCTTAATGCCCTGAATTTTGAACCCATGGAGACGACGGACACTCCATGACCGAAAACACGACCAGTCAGAAAAAAAGTGGCGGTTACGGGTTATCGATCGTTCATCGGTTCTCACTTTCATACCAATATTCGTGGAGGCCAGGGGAGGGGAGGGCATAGAGAGCGAGAGAAGCGGTGGCCATCGGTCTCAAAAACAATAGAGGATCACACCACTTTTCGCGTTCTCTATCTCTCTCTGTTAGCAGTCATTAAATGGCCTAACCCCCCCCCCTTTATGTTGACAGTTGACTATAAAGTGAGGAGTGGACTCGACCACCATGCCCAGACAAGTAAACCAAAAGAAGTATCGTCCGTACCCTCGAAGACGATGCTCTTAGCCTCGCGCCGGGCGCTTTTCAGCCGTGCCTCAAGAGCGTGCTAGAATACAGTAGCGCACATCAAAGACAAAGAGAATTCGACCCCCTCGCGCGAGGCTACTTCGTCTGTTACGCGAGCTGTGAACCCGCGAATCGAGGGGGTACAGACCCGCGTTTGATGTCTGTGCAGGTGGCGGGAGACGTCGATGAAGTTGGAAAGGGTGAAACGGTGTAAAAGACAAAAGCAAATAAACACGAAGGGCTTTCTCCTGCCCGGGAGAAGAAGAAAAAGACGATGGAAGGTGACGTAGAACCTACTCAGCTTAGTCTTACTTGATCTTTCTCTTTCGTATATTTGTACATGCCTTGCCCGTTTTTCTAGTGGTTCTAGTGACCGGTCATACAAAAAATCGAGTTTTCTTTTCGACTATTCTCCCCTTCCTGATGTTTTATATTTTGTTGAACTTGCTCTCTTTATGCTGCTGAATGTTCTGCTCGTATTGCTCCAGTTACTGTATTATGCTCATATTTTTAAAAAGTAACGAGTAATTAAAGTAATCCGTGACCAATATTTTGTAACGAAATCACATTACAAATTACTTCCGAAAAAAGTAACGTGGCAATTACAAAATTACTTGAAAAAGTAACGGATTACAAGTAATCCGTTACTTGTAACGGATTGTCTTCCCAAGTCTGCGCAGTAGTGATACACGCGTAGTGATACGCAGCACACCTTGACAAATGCCGGCCGTGTCAGCTCAGGAAGCAGCCGGTATCGTACATAAATCGACATCAATATATCTCTGTCATTCATAAAACGCTTCATGTTTTCTCACAGTGAACGATTAAGGAACAAAATCCTCGTATAGTGCGCACTTTTAGGCAGTCCGCACCGGGAAATATTTCAACTTCTAAACGTGTATGGTCCGCGCACTATGTGGTTCGGAAAATGTGGTGCTCTTATTCTGTGCTTCGTTATTCGTTTGGATTCTTCTCTCGGTCACCGTGATTGGCTGCCTTCGTGTTCCGCAACAAAATAAACTAGCAGACTTTTTTTCATTGTGTACTTTCTTGCAATGCACTCAAAGAAAAAATAGCTTCAATTACCGGAAACTTGTCGATAAATAACAAAACAAAAGAAACAAAAATTTCCGAGAGCAAAATAAAGAAAGCTCGCTATGTGTGGCACCGAGAATGACAAATACCTGCTAGATATACAAGGGCTAATTTTGAGGATTACTCCTAACGACGCGAGTGGGCGTGGCCATGTCCCGGGCACATCTTATCAACGGTCCGCAGCCAATCCGCAGCCAATGACATTTAGCCGACAAGGGGCCGAAGAATCGATCGCGGAGCGAGAAGCGAGAACATGGCAAGTCACTCCCTGCGTTTTTACAGCGAAGCTGTTCATGGCTAGGGTTCCGTAGATTTTTCGTGTGCGTCAACAGAAACTCAGAGGGCTCGCACCGCTCTCTCTTTGTCGTCGTTCCAAGCACTTGCGTGCCTAGTTTCCTTTCCTTCCGCCGGGTGGCAGTCCCGTCGCGCGTGTCTAGTTTCCGCCGGCTCCTCGGGGCGGCGATGGTCCTCGACATGTGTGTGCTCACCTTTCGTCACGATGACCACCCATCAAGACAATAAATGTGTTCGTACCTCTGTTCAAAATTCTGTCACGTCTGTATCGTGTGCTAAACAGCTTCGCTGGTCATCCACTCTTCACAGAGTGGGATGGCTCATGATTTTTATTTTTAAGGCGGCTGTCAGCGACCAGAAGGGTTGATGACTCTATTATGTTTGAACTAAATTACACAAATATACACACGATCCGAATCCACACCCGAAGGCTAAAGTTACGGATCCATCACAATGAATAAAAAGTGAACGGGAAAGTTTGCACATGTTCGAGGCACGTTCAGTAAGCACATAAAGAAAAAAAATAAAACATAATTTGATTAGCTCACAAAGTGCAATAGACAGAACGCGTCCACGACGATGTGTGCATTATCCGCCTATGCTGGTGTCTTGCTTCTAATCAGGCTGCAGTGATACAGAGCGAGCTCGGCGTTAGAGAAAATAGCGGGTAGATCTCAATGCTCATGCTTTGAAGTCTACCACTATTTCTTCTCAATCAGATAAGGATGGTTCAGACGTCACCATCCTCCTCCTGACCGCATAGACATCGAAAGCGGTCCCGAAGTGGCAACGAATGACGTCACACAAGCCGGACCAATCAGCCGCCTCTCTTTCATCACCTGACTCCAAGCTCTGCGCGTGGATATAGGCGGAAGCGTGATCACGTGACGTCAGATAGGCGGTCACTGGTTCACCGAGTCGGTAGCTTCCACCGTATATATACTGTCAGCGTTTCGGGAGAAAACGGAGTATGGATCACATATTACTATAGCTTGTTCTAATTACCTACCCTGTTGTCTATAGCTGGAGAGATGTAATGCGTGTTATTTAGATGTCACGCGGCATGTAAACCTTTGTGTATAATATCTGAAAGTCGTTAGAGAATTGGGACCGTGTCGAATCGGTGTTCTCCGAACGCTCGGAGCGGGATCGCTGATGCGGCGACGATTCGGCGCAAAATCGGCGGTCGACCTGCCGACAGGAAGCGAGGATGCAACCTCGCCGGCTGGCCGGATACCTCTGGCCCCCGACGCGAAGAAGAATGATCACGAGGAAGAGATCGGCTCCACGTGGGAAAACGAAGAGGAAAAAAGCGGAAGTAGACGTATCGGCTGGCACGGAGGGGGAAGGGAGCAGCACCAACGTCCATCAGACGCCGGAAGTGAGCGCGTCCACTTCCGGATCGGCTGGACGTGCGTCTCCGACGCGAAGGAACAGTTACGTGAAAGATGGTTGATTTTTTGGACTTTAGCGTGCTCCGGTATGGTGCGTTCCAGTGCGGGGAGCCTGTACGTTGACTTTAAACGGAGTGTGTACATTAACCGGTGAACAGATCTGTAGGTATAGTAGCACACTGCGCGGCACAATCAGCGTGAACACGACATCGTATTGCACTCACACGTGTTGGCGTCGGTCGTGAAAGCTTACCACCTAAGTATCCATAGCTCGCGCAAGCTATCCCAATATTTTAGTAAATTCGCAACCAAACGCGCGACCGAGCGTCTTTGTTCTATGTGTTGCTCTTTGTGCATAATATCAAACCTGAGGTGTCTATTAGGTTGTTCGTGTTTAATACTCTTTTTGGGATATAATATTTTTAAATTTGCTATGTACTTTAGCTAAGCCAAGATGCCTGATTTGGAGCGGTGTGTGACGTGATAATGTGCGCATGTTTTGGTTTAATTCAATCTATATTACCTAATCATGAAAACCATACCCCGGAGCCTAGGTGGCATCAACCGCAGAAGATAAGAATCGCGTGATTATATACGTATCGTTTTATTTAAATTAAATCGTAATTTTGACTTTTTTCCCCTTTGTGTGTGCATTGCAAACAGTTAAAACAAAGCTCACAAAGATTTTTTTCTCCCAAACGTCATTCGAGTTGCCGAGACAAGTTCCGATCCTGGCCAGTGCATTCGGAATTTGGCAAGTGTAATTGACTATTTTTTGATCCGGGCGAACAAGATACTGATACATATACGCACACACGGATCCTTGGTTTGAAAATAGACATAAATCTACCAAAAAATAAAACCCAGAGTCGAATTTACGATTCAAGCCATGCAGCACGAACGAGCAGAAGTTACAGCCCTGGAAATTTTTTTTAACAGTCTGTGGACAGTACGTAATAAAAAACAACACATCATCAATTATTGACAAATTATATTGACATCACGCAGTTCATCCCACAATAAGTATTTTACATCTAATTATTAAAGTTTATAAGTTCTATAGAATCAAGTAAAACTCGCTTACACGTTTGATTTTATATCCTCACGCAATGTAGATTAACTGTCTACGGGTGAAAAGAGCCGCGAACAAGGACACAGGACATAGAAGATGTACACAGACGGAGCCCTGTCTTCTCTGTCCTGTGTCCTTGTTCGCACTGTGTTTACCCGTAAACATGCTTCACCAACTAGCCCAAATTTCAGCAGGATTAACTGTCGCATGAAAAAACAATTTCAATAGCTGATTTGGCAGAAAAATGAAGAATAACTGATAAAATCTTGTTTTCGCTCATGGAGGGACCTACATCGCCAGGTCTGGGTCATCGTTGCTTCAAAACAATAACTTTCTAAACTATTTTCTTTTTTTACGATAACGGCTCACCGTGGTTTGAATCCCATCCGATTTGGTCTGATCGGTTCTGGGACTTTGCCGGACATGACCTAAAATCCGATTGACCGACATTCTCAGAAAAAGCTCCGTGAGTCCACTTTCACACACAAAAAAAAAGACAGTCAAACACGGCGAAAAAAAAATCATATTGAATGGTTCGTAATACTATATCAAAAATCAATCTTCGAAAAAACAAGTGTACGTTTTTTTGTTCTTTTTGCATGTTCTGTTTTTTTTTTTTGCAGATTGCAGGTGACGTGCAACGTCATACAGTTTTTCTTAACTACATGAGTTTTATGAAAATTCCTGAAATTTTGCGCATATGACAGCAAGAAAATATAAAATTATTTTTCTTCTTCGAAGAATATACTTCTCTCGAGTTCAGAGGCCTCTATATACTAAAATTTCGTATATATCGCAGATATAAAAAAAAAAATTGCCGTGACTCCCATTGGCATGGAATGACCCCATTGTATTCAAGTTTCGGCATTTGCTGGGTCCTCAGTATTGTTTGTCGGGATTGGCTGTCTCATGTTCTGCAAAAAAGCTGAACAGACAGATCCTATTTTTTATTTATCTTTTTAGATTGTGGTTTTGTGCATTGTGATTATACTTCGTTTTAGCCTAAGTCCACACGCAGCCGACGCTACGAGCTGATGGTGGATCGGGGATCAAGCAACGTCAAAAAACGCACACTAAAAATTAAAAAAACAATAAAGAAAAATATTGTGTTAATGTGGCGCTCATTTGAGCCGTATGAAATTGAAGAATAGGTAAGCTAATTCTATTCTCTTTCCATTCCACAATTTTTTTTCAATCGTAGTAAACGCCAGAATTGTCCACAACGATTTTCTGGTGATGTTGAGATAAAAGACTTGGCGATAAATTTTCCATAAACAAAACCAGTTTTTTTTTTTTTGTGACTCCGGAGGATTTATGTATTCATCCTTTCAATTAATGAATGCACCAACTTCGAGCACCTCTGTCATAAATTCCAGCCCGATAAGTTAAGAAATCGATTTATTCGGTCAGTTTACATTGCGTTCAATCCATTTCGCCCACGCTGTATATTAGTTTGTTTTCGGTGTTGTTATCGCCTATTGCCTTCGTCTCGTGAACTGCAGAGTGATGATACCATGCCGGCTCCATAGTTGCCGACAACTTAAATAACGCCCTTCGCTTTTTAAGTTGTCGATGATTGTGAACCTTACCGGAGCGTCGAGCGAGTGCTGCGCTTACGCGAGACAGCGCCCCGGGGATCGATGAGTTGGCGAAAACAATCAGCGAGTCGATAGCCCCGGTCCCTTTAAATGGAAGCTTCGATTGGTGACCGGCCAAGCAGTAGGTCGGTCTCGCTGGGTCGCCACGCTACGCCCCAATGCCACGTGACCTTTACCTTCTCTCTCTCTCTCTCCTGATCTGCTTCCCCTTTCCCTTAATGCGCTTCTTCCCTTTGATATTTCGCCGCACTTGTTTAGTTTGTTTTTATTTGCTCGGGTTCACCTTGCAGCTAAGATGGTCCGTTTTGATTTCGGAAAAAAACACTAAGCGACACCGTCGCGCTTTTTTTTGTGTGTGTGTGTGTGTGCTGCATCGTGTGTGTTTACGAATCTACGTTGGGTCAAGGATAGAATTTCGTATTCTCAGAACCGGTCCAATGTGAACATCGTGCTTGATAAGGTGTCGATCCTGCGCTCCTCGGAGTCAAATCAGAAAAGTAGGTTCTCAGACGTTCTCGAACGTTCTCGAGCGTTCTCGGGCGTTCTCGGGCGTGCCGTCCGGGCGTGTCGCTGCGTGCGTGCGTGCGTTCGCACGTGCGTGCGCGTGCGGTGTGCGTGCGTGCGCTGCGTGCGTGCGCGTGCGTGCCGCTGCGTGCGTGCGTCGCGTGCGTGCGCTGCGTGCGTGCGCTGCGTGCGTGCGCTGCGTGCGTGCGCTGCGTGCGTGCGTCGCGTGCGTGCGCTGCGTGCGTGCGTCGCGTGCGTGCGCTGCGTGCGTGCGCTGCGTGCGTGCGCGTGCGTGCGTGCGTGCGTGCGTGCGTGCGTGCGTGCGTGCGTGCGTGCGTGCGTGCGTGCGTGCGTGCGTGCGTGCGTGCGTGCGTGCGTGCGTGCGTGCGTGCGTGCGTGCGTGCGTGCGTGCGTGCGTGCGTGCGTGCGTGCGTGCGTGCGTGCGTGCGTGCGTGCGTGCGTGCGTGCGTGCGTGCGTGCGTGCGTGCGTGCGTGCGTGCGTGCGTGCGTGTGTGCGTGCGTGTGTGCGTGCGTGCGTGCGTGCGTGCGTATCTATAGTGTTTGCGTTTCCTGAACAGAAAAAGTTTAAAAGTAAAGTAATCCGATAGTGTTTTTTTTTAGTTTCTTCATTATTATTTTTAGCAAATTCCTATCAAATTAATTATTTTTAAATTCACCAAGAGCGGCGTCGGTTCATATTATTTTATTGTTTGTTTTTCGGTTTCCCTATCTTGCTTGTTTTATTTACGTTCTTTTTGATTATTATTTTCATTTCATACCTTGATTTAGGGACCATCAACAGAAACGGAAGTATTTTGTTTACATGGATTCAAGCTGGAATCTTGCGATGTGCGCCCGTGAACGTGCCCTTATACACAGGTGCCCTGCTGGGTACAGGTACGTCTTGCGAACCATTCATTCTCTAGTATTAGTAGTAAGGCTTGGCACTGGATCGATTAACCTATACCGATTAATCGATTCATGCTTTAATCACGATTAATATTTTTTTAAAACCGGCTAATCGGGTTAAATTTTGTACAAACAAACAAAACAGTAAAACTTCAACACTTTCTCCACGCAGACGTGAACAAGTGTACATCTTGTACGAAGGCAAACTTTAGCTAGACTTTTGACCTAAAGTAAACTGTACAGGAGTGATATCTGCGATTCCAAACAAGTAAAGAAGTTCATACGTGTGCCACTTCAACGCCTTGCGAATTTCACTTTTTTGCAGCAGAGACTCTTTTGAACAGTCAGAGGAGTTCGCTCTTGCCGGAGAACATAAACGAACCTCTTTGCCTCTGCGGTTGTTGAAGTAATAATTTGTGAGCGTGTATGATTTTTTTGTGGCTGTTCTCATCTATACACATTGAATGAAAAATTCGAGAATGCACATTGCTCCCTTAATTAAACATTCAACAAAGACAAAATATATATTTTTTGAAGATTTTAGCTATTGTGCGTGGAAATGAACGAAACCGCAGATTACTCGAATAATTAATCGACTAAAGGGTGGCGATTAATTGGGTTAAAACTTTTAATCGACAACCACCCTAATTACGAATAACTCGGACGGGACCTATTGCGTAAAAACAAATAACAAGTGAGTTTGATCAGGTGTGTGAGCTCTCACTGTGCTTTACTAATGCTAACGGACGCGTGCATCTGACGAGATTCAAGCGCTAATAAAAACCTTATAAACAAATAAGCAAACACAAAATCACATTACATGTTATGCGAACATGAACACAGAGCAGGTTGGCACAGATGACTCGAAACACGAAAGAATAAAACACATAGGGACGGACACACACACACAGACAGGACAGTTCTTTCAATTAGCAACCGAAGTTTATGATGCCTCCTCAATGGGTCAGCGCTTCTCTAACCCAACCCTCGAAAAAAAGAGGGAAAAAAACCCGCGATAACGAGAAGATAGTCTTCTCTGTTATCTTTTCTATCTTCTCTGCATCTTCTCTATTATCTAACTATCTTCTCTGTTATCGCGGGTTTGTTTCCTCTTTTTTTCGAGGGTTGGGTCCTGTCTGTGTCCTGCCTGTGTGTGTGTGTTCGTCCTTATGTGTTGCATTCTTTCCGCGTTTCCAGTAATTAAATGGTAATGATTTTAATATTGCAAGTAATGCGAAGGTGCAAGCGTATGTATTTTGTGAAATACCTTGC
>JAZHYW010033848.1:0-19259 GCA_037355805.1 Ixodes ricinus | reverse complement strand
TCACGTATTGCTTGGGTACTTAAATAGTCGCGAAGATTTTGTCTTTCCTAGTCTGGTCTTTTTAATATTTCTAAAATATCGAATAGGCATAAAAGATTTAGCTCGAATACAAACCGCACAAAAAGAATGCGAGCGATATGCGAGCTCTGCTTCGAGCTAAATTAATTTATGTTTTTGTCTGAGAAAAAAAAAACAATTACGTTGGGGCGTTTCCAGTGAGTTAAGTCGGGAATAACGACCATCTTTGACTAACATATAATTTGCTCAGAGGGAAAATTGCCCTACGTACTGGAAAACGTGGAGCCATGCTATGCCATTGCAGATTCAAAATAAACATTGGTAATTTTATATGCCTGCGCAAGGCTGTGGAGTTGGCAATATTCTACTCTAAATCTGCTTAGATGTAGTATCGTCAAAATATTAAGAAACAATGGGTATAGCTGTAACAATGAAGTATAGTTAAAGTTCACTATCTTTTGCCACGTATCGGAAACTGTAGCAAAATTTTATTTCCGGCCGCTCTCCATTTCTGCTTTCTATAGTGGTTAACTTAGATACACTAGACTTAGTTTAGAGGTCATCGAAGATATGCACATTATTTTTCTCAGCACGCTCCATACATTTATTGTAGAATGATGCCTAATTCATGAGGATTAGTTTGCTAGCTTTTGTATTTGAAGAACGCAAATTTTTTTTTAATAGCCAGAAACCCTCTTCTTTTATATTTATAATTTTAGTAGGATTGTGCAAAATACTCATATGACATTAATATGTATTTCTGATGTATTGTCCGTATTAGTTTAAACTGTCTAGATCATCTACAAAAACAATATTTTCATACAGACAGAGTACAGGTATATATTGACTTTTCTTCAAAGGTTCTTGAACAACAGTCGAGACTTCCAATGGACATCTGAAGATGGTTTCCGACCCTCTTTAACTACACTTACTTTGCTGGTAATTGTATCACAGATTCTAGTTCCGGTACCTTGAGACCTTGAACTGTAAACAAAGAAAAAATATCCGTATATGGGTAAAATAGCGAGCCACGTTACGTTGCCTTAAAACACCTTTGCTCTCTATGTTCGAATCATAAGGTATAATAATCACAACATTTCTAGACATCTTCTGGGATTTCAAGAGGGGGCACTCCATTGCTATACAAAACGAATTTTAGAACAAATTTGTTAGTGCAGTGCAATTTCTTCTGTATAATATATCTGTTGTTTCTAATTTACGTTGTCGTTTCATCACCTTATTTATTTTAAATTTCTAAAAGATAAAACATTTACACTGAAATATTTTTAAGCAGGATATAATATATTTCGCTTCAAGTTGTCTGTATTCAGAAATTATAAATTCAGGACGTCATTGAATAAAGTAATCAACAGCCAATGTAGATACTATAGTAACCGACTGTCTTAAAACAAAGGGTTTGGGCGTTCTCTCGTAGCGTTTATTGGTTACCACCGGATACCCATTGTTCGATCAGCTATGATAAATTATTGAAACTCCTTAAGCCCCAAGCATTCCTTAAGCTGCCAGTGATTATAGTGTTCCAACTAGGATTTGCAGTCAAATATGCTCTGAAAAGGTGTTCATAATGTATGGCGGTACCGATAACCACTACGATTGACTATGGGTCTCAATTTGGACCATTCAAGAGAATGGGGTTCAGTTCCAATTTTGATATTTTGTGAGCAACGATTTCATTTGCAGCTTGTCGACTTCCAATACCGGTTCGATTGATAACAGGTCACTATGGTTTCTCTGCAAAGTTAATCGAATAAACAAACTCAGAACACAGAACCATTCGATACGTCATGAGCTGAAGCCATGAAGCTGTAAATCATACCACGGACCCTTTCATTGGATCTGTCGATATGAGAAGAACCGTGATTTATGTCGTGGTACAAATTGTTGTTCAGATCCTTGCCGTTCATCTGGTAAAAACACAAGAATCACATTTTAACATAGCTTTCATTTTGGTCACAGAGGTGACTATCAGATTAACCAGTCATTTTAGCTCTAGTTTTAAAAATAAAATTTTTAAGATTAAGTAAGAACTTTTGCTTGCAGGTTGTATGTAAACATATCTCAATCTGCATGTTCAAATATTCCTGATTCTGAGAGCTCTGCAAGTACGAATTTTATATCAACAGTGATATCTCTGGAAAACATAACAAAGTTTATTCTATTGTTCTCCAGAACTAGTTGCCACTTTAGTTGTGGCTTGAGATACGGTGTGGATCTCAACAGTGATTGATGTTGAACTCCCAGAAATGGATGTGAGCTACAAACGGCGATGTTAAGCACATTTCGCCCTATGGCATCATGCTTAAACACAGTTCTAAACATGAGGTGGGATAGGGTCAGCTAGAAGAATGCGGGAACAAAATAAACCGAAAAAGTGTGGCTCGTAAAGTTATGAGACATATTAGAAGTTTCTAGGTGACTAACCAATGCGTGAGTTTGAGTGAGTCTAGAGATTTTTCGATGTTTTCATAAGTATAGAGGTTTCTACCGTTTCAAGAACGCAACTACAGCCCATATAGCGCTAGAGTGGTTCCTAGAACACTCTAGCATGCGCACAGTATAAGAAAAAAACCAAGGGACTTGTCTTCAACCATATTTCTCTTCACTCAGAACAGATGTTTGGCTTGCCCTTGCTGCATGTCAGCAAGCTGACTGCAAATAGCCACTCGGCCCGATACACACAAATCACCAGCGTGCTTACCGCTCGCTGTACGAGCTCTGATATTCATGCGTATACCTAGACAAACAACTGCGGATAATCATAACATAACAACAAATGCCAAATGTGTCAGTAATATCAGGCACGCCTTCAATTATGAAAGAGGCTCGATTCAAATATTCACAATAGTTTATTAGGTTTCGCTGTTTACCATGACTTTCTCACTGACTTCACACCAATTTTATTAGATATTAGGAAGCTACTCACAGTTCTGTCATACTCGTTTCTCTCCATCGTGTTCGGAGAAAACAAAGCTTTCGGAGAACACTGTGCTCTTCTCTAGGCGCAAGGTAAGACCATCTCGTATATGGAGCATCTTCTCGCCATTGCAGACCTCTGGCTTCCAGGATTCTCGGAGTAGACAACATCCTCCACAGGTGGTTCTGGGAGTGTGCATTATGAACCATTTAAAAATAAGAACGAGAGAGACAACTAAGAGTTTCATCTATACTCTTTAAATTATCGTTAAAGTGCACAACAATAGGAGTATGTAAAACAAATTAAAAAAATGATACAAAATAGTTTAAAAGTTATTTTGTCAGGGTTTAGTTGAAAAGTTTGTGTTTGCACTCACGAATCCTGAAACAATCATGCAGTGAACAGGCGACATTATGTGTCACCTGAACTTCCGAACAAACGTTCAAGTATTTCCGGATAGGCGATATACTGTCTGCAGCATAAGGTGGCTTAAGTCTTCCCTTCCGAAGAAACAGACAAAGACTACGGTTTCATACTGCACATTTATTTCGTGTCACCTTTTTTCTTCACCAAACCTCTGAATATGATTAGACTCAGAAGTGTAAAAAAACAAAATAGTCTATGTTTGTTCTGAAAGCCTAGGGAAAGCGAACTGTACTTGGGATCCCACAATAACGAAAATGACCGAAATCTACCGGTATAACAATACAAATAAATTAATTTTAATGTTCAAATAAACAACATAAAATAATTAAAGTTACAGAAGGTAGCAGAATAAGATATGGATTCCTTTTCATGCTTATATGTTATATATTATGTTTGAAGGAGGATTCCGTTTGAAAATAATTATTATGGCTATTTTATGATAAAAACTAACTCTTACCAAGTAGTAACTGTTCTCGACATTGGTATGTACAAATGTTTACACCTTAATAACGGTTACGCACTCACCTCCATCACATATCGCCAGAAATGTTGTAAATACGAAACAGAAAAACTTAAGCATTTTGGACCGAATACCGACTTCCAGCAGAAGCTTCCGGGGAGCGCACGGCTACTTTATACGGTCCCGAGATGTCACCACGACCTTTCCAGTCTCTCTATTTCGAAATAAAAATGGGGTAAGTCATGGCAGACGAGGAAAATAACGTGACCTATACCTCCTTTATTTAAATTTTTTTCGGTATACGCTGTCGTTTGTCTTGCAAGAGGTGATGAGATGAAGAAGACGGATTTTTCGTTTATTAACTCCTGCTTATGTTAACTGCTTGTCAGGTATGCAGCAGCTTTTTATTTGTAAACAAAATAAAGGTCACCGTGATGTGACACCAGAACAAAGAAAACATCCCTCGTGGTTTTCTCCGAATTATGAAAAAAAGCCGCAAATAAAGCAAAACGCTATAAACGCCAACCACGAGACACGAATTAAACTTTTGGTGATAATAGCAGTATATAATGAAGTGTCAGATAACTCCCAAACTGACCCTGAAAAAAATTAACTATTATAAAAAACATTTATTGTTCACAAATTTCACTTTTTTATCGTTCAGTCATTTACATGTCAGGGAAATTTACTTGTGCATGAAAACGCCCTATTCTCGGGTATTGTTTGCTCTTTACTTCTGCACATCGTAGTCGAGTAGATCTCATTCTTTTCTGACAATCAATTTTTTCAGATTATTTTGTACTACTTATTAGAAATAAAATAAGTGTATGATCGGCTTGAACAAAAAACACTTAGCTATCAGGTTTACATTGTCATTTTTTTTTTAAACAGAGGAATAACAAAATAATGTTGTGCTGCAATGGAAATGCTCTAGTTACCCTGCGGTTCCCACTCCATACGCATAACCAGAAATGGCAATCTAGAAAATATACGGGGTCTACGTTAGCATTAAGCACTAGGTCAAGGCAGTCACACACCATAATTGGCGGAAACCTCCGTCAAATGTCGCGCCTAGTTATCTGTTCAAATCTAAAAGAGCTCGTTGGCTCGCGTGACACTCAGGAATGGTGGAAAGTAATACCCTATGTCACTCAACCACACTGTTCTTTAGGTTCAAACTTTTTATCAGCCTCGTCGTTCGACGAGCTCTCTTTGTAGATTTCAGGATTCGCTCTCCAAGGTGCAGAGGGGAAATGAGGGACTCCAGATGCCCTAGGGCGCGCTACAGCCACATCTGTGCCCGTATGCCTCCTCGAAAGGGTTAATAGACCCCTCTCCAAAGTCTGTTAAGCAACGCTGGCGGCAGCGATATTTTGGGCATCGCTTCCTTTGCGAAGCGGTCAATACGATCCAAGATCACACCGAGAGCTTACGCAACTTTCGTGTCCAATGCATGCTCAAAGCGCGTGCCCAAGTAATGGCGCCTTCAAAGCAGCCACTGGAGGCGCGCACTCTTGCAAAGCCCTAATTCAACACCGCTTGTTTCACTTGTGTGAACGACTTTGAAGCGATGGCTCGCGACGGATATGTGATTGCTGCCGAGCTGCCGACACAATGAACCATGACATCTTAAGAAACAAAGAGTGAAGATTATTATGTTCACAGTCCTTTCTTTGTGATTCGTTCCTTGACACTTTTATCGGGAAGTGCAGCAATCTGTTTGAATGATGGATGATAATTAGATGCACAAGACTCGTCACTCCCTGCGTTTCTCAAGCTGTCACTGGATTGTAGGAACGTCACGACATCGCTGCAGGCGCAGGTGTCACCCGCCGAAATTTAAATGGATTCGATTTCATTACACATTGGACTCCACGTTGTAATAAAATAATCCCACTGCGGTACTACTATTATACTCTCCGACATCTCCAGCGACGGAAGGGCGGGGCGAGATGCAGGCTTCTCATTACCACTCCAAGTAAAATAGGATTGTTGCATTGGTCTTTAAGAACGCCAAGAAAAAGAGCCACGAAGCAGCGAGCGGGATTACGAGAAATCATGTTCTTCCTGTCTTAAAATTTCGCGGACTATATCAGGTCGAAGATGGCCAACATAAAGAGATAACGTGAGGCTTGCGAACATGACCTCTTGCACATCGCAGCATCGTATATTAAAAACAGAAGAAAAAACCTTTCGTGTCTAAGCCCAGCTTTATGCACTTTTTTAATTCTGCCATTTATTTACTGCGTCCTATCGGAACGACGTGCCGAAACGTGCGCTGAGAAGAACACCTTCATCTGTAATATGATGTTCCGGAATGCGTCTGCTACAGGCGTATGCTCCGTCCTACAATCCTTTCATAGAAAAACATCCCAAAGATTCAAGAGGTTTCATTACCGGAGCCAGTCTTTGATGTTAAAGAAGCAATATTTTAAAGATAAACCTGCTGAAGGTAAGAAGGGCTTTGATGGTTGAGTAACGGACACCACTTGCAAAGAGTGGATGTACGTGTGCATGCGTGCGTCGACGTGTGGCGAGAAGAATACCGGTCGGAATGGCGGAGCAAGGCAAGAAAACTTTCTGCCGACATTTGTCAACGCGGCCCCACAAATAACGTGACACCAACCGAGCAGTTGAAAACAGCTTCAAAGCTAGACATTTTGTCATGTTGTTAGTGCTGCGGACATGGTGGTATCCTGCAAAAATGCAAATAAAAAAACAACAGCGAATGCAAGTAAAGCGGTCGTCACGGCGTTCCCACTCGTCGCTGATAACCCTTCCTTTGTCTGTTAAGCTATAGATCGACCTGCAGTACAACAGGCGCCACTTGTGTACCCCGTTCTGCCTCCTCCCAATTCCGAACAGTGTTAGTTGAAACACCCTATACAAACGTTTCCTGCGTTTAAGGTACCGCACAAGCTCTATTTTTTTTCTCTCAATTGGTCATTAAGTTCGAAGTATGGGACTTTCACTTTGCATTCCATTCGTATTTGAGACCACAGCTCTCCCAATGATGTTTTCAGTTTAATCTATAGCTCGATATACGTTGTCATAAGATTTGCGAGGTTGTTTCTTTCTTTAATTTTTACTATTTTCGTTTGTTTTATTGGTTGCACACTTGCAGTAATACTGTGGAAATATGTAAATGCAGATTTTCTGCCCGCGTACAAGCACCCTGGTGTTTTTGTTTGCCGGATAAGGTACAAAACAAATGCATTGTACAACTGTAAGCATCTTGGCAGGCAACAGTATATCACACGTGTGACGTCATCTGGGCGAAATTCAGGGACTCAAAATGAGGACGCGTGAAATACACGTCACGTAAACGTTACAGGCACCTTAGATGGTGAGGTGCGGTTGCTTAGGGGTTCTTTCCAGGTTTGCATGTGCGGTTCTGCACTAAACATAAAAACCTCTAATAAAGTAGAGCATGCAGAGAACAAAAACACAAGGAAGGTTGCTCATTCCTTGATTTTCCAGCCTTCATTCGGTTGCTCGCTTTTAAAATTCCTATATGACCGTTGTTAGCGGAAAGATGTGGTTGTGTTGTCCTGGTCCTCCATGTTTGTTCTTTCTACACTCTTAGCCTGCACCAACGCGCTCTTCGTCCATCGAGGTTAAAAATGATCGCCTTCTTCCGCATTATTGTGGAAAAAGCAGTGATCACGCAAAATGTGACTACAGCGTCGAGCAAGATGCAATCGTAGAGCCACAGTTTCTGGCGCCCCAGCAAGTCCGGCGCCATAACCCCGGCGACAAGGACATGGGACATGAAAGAATCGCTCAGCGGCTTTATGTAAACGACAGTATCTAGGAAAAGCACATACACAAAAAAGAAACAAATATTACGTTAAAAGCCGGAGCTCGTTCGTTTAGCGCGTTATATTAGTAGAGAGTGACGCTGGCAACGCTCTAAGTTTGTTCGCGCGATGTCACCATTGCAGTAACTCAAATCAACTCGTAGTAAGACGTGTCACTGGCACTTGTGTTCAGTCATTGAGTAGGGGTCTGATTTTGGCTTATGTATGAGCGAGAATTTCTCGGCTACTCGTTGAACGTGATGACAAAGCTTGCGCGAAATCAGTTAATCATAATTTGTTTACCCTTTCGCGAGTAAACAATCCGCCCATATTTTGGTGAGAACGTCTTACAAACATAGCAATAACGAGGGATTTTTCGCTGTCCCTGATACGCTTGTCCTTTGTACTCGATCCTTCATCCACCGGTCGATGTCAACTTGTGTACGGCAGAGAAACTTGAGAGGTGCAAACTAAGCGCGGGTTGTGAATGGCTTTCAACGAAAAATGCCAGACGATCACAGTGTTAGCCTTTGTTCGAACTTTTTCACTGCGGCGCTGGCTTGCAGACGACCAAATTTCTTCTGGACAGACGCGAGACAACGTATTGTATCTTCTCACTTTATTATAGTCTGAGCATGATGCTTTATAGCCGTCGATCCACGCTCCTTGTTTTCGTACGAAAGCCAAACGTCTACAAACGCTAGTATCGTCTGCTCCACGAGACGCATATTCTATCCCAATGTCACTCTTGTGTTACCTAAAATCGGACCCCAGACGAGCGCTGCGTCCGCGTTTTCCAGGAAGTTTGTGTCTTCCTCGGTCGTCGCAGTAAGAACCGGAAATGGTTACGAGCGAGCCATATGACACATTCATGTGTTCAACTTGGAAAGAGCAGTTTGCGCGTTGTTGATGAGAGATATCATCAAATACCATACAGCTTCGCCAATACTGAAAACTCCTCCGAAAACCTATGGGAGCGGCGGCGAACGTGACAGTGGCGCCTCTAGCGGACTCGGAGTCTACGGAAGAAGACAACGCAATGGAAAAATATAGGGTCTGCCACGTCCTGAGCTTTGCGTGCCTGTGTCGTCACCCCAACAGCAGAAACAATTCATTACGGTCAGTCCGCTTGCAAAGCGAAATCCACTGATCGAAACTGCAACGACAATCGAATAACAACGCGCGCATAAACAAAAATAAAGCAGCTTATTTAGCGGTCTCAAACGCCTCTCAGGGGATCACACGCGTTTGAAGCGCGTCTGGAAGCGGAAAAAGGCGTTTAGCTACTCAAACTACGTTGTAATCATTAAAACGTGCACAAACGACATGTTAATATTACCAGAGCAAGCACACGCGCTGCTGGAGCATAAACAAAACAAAAAGTAAGGATAAAAATGACCGTGCAAACACTTGGCGAATTTTGCAGAAAAGGTGGTGTCGCCATTCCCGACGAAAATAAAAATAAATGGGGAAGAGAAGCGAACAACGGCGAATAAAACAAACAAGTTAGCAGACGATACAAAGATACCCAGCAAAAAACTACTTCAACTACAACGATTTTGCGGCGCTTATAGAAAAAAGAAAGAAAAATGGAAAGCATCAGATGAATAGATGGTAATCACCGCCGGTGTTGAGTTCACAATAAACAAAGCGGAAGCAGCAGACGACACTAATGAAAAAGAAGATAGCGTCCCTTTTTTCAGCTGCTTGTTGTACGTTTCTTTATTTACACTTTTAACAGTTTAATTTGAATGCTGCATAACTTAGTTACTCACGTTTGTTCGGCCTTCGGAAGCGGAGAAAAATTTTCTGCCACATCGCAAAACCTTTTTTGCAATAGTAGGCAGCACACGGCATGCCTGCCATTTCTGGAGTATGCTGGTGTATGCTAGAATGCGGCCGGTTGATCAACAAACGATGACCCGTAGCCAACGTTACTAGAACCACTCAGTTGGGAAACTGCCATAGAGACTGCTCTGAAAAAGTGGCCCCGATCCGTCCACGAGAACCGGGCTAATGGCGATCCCTACGCCGCCACTTCTCCCGCAGCGGCCAGTCCTCCGGACTGCACGTGACTTCCATTTTCGTTGTAATCGGTCAATTTTAATGCCAGAACAGATACTGTGGAGGGGCTTCCAGTACCGCCCCCACTCCCAAGCGGTCGCGCCGCGGTGGCACTCTATAGATGGTAGCGAAGCTTCCATAGAAGCCCATAGGCGCAAAGATGGCGGCTCATGGGGCGCAGCGCCATCTGTGAGATGCGCGGCATTGTCATTAGTCATGCTCGCCTGTGACGTCCCGGAAGTGACGCTTTATTAAAGAGACACGAAATGACGCAATTTCCTCATGATTGTGACGTCACGATTCTTTTTGGCGCGAAATTTAAATGATTTTCGCCGGTGGCGCGAAATTGAAATGCTTTTTTCAGATGTTCTACATGCCTGCGCAAGTACCGTCCTTCATACCTTGCTTCACGCGTCATAGCCTTGCTTGTATCAATCACTCCCATGTAATGTCTCATGCAAAAGAACCAGTTTTTTTATCAGTTCTGGGAACCACCAATAAGTTACTACCCTTTTCAACTAAGCAGGGTGTTACAGCACGCCTATGAAGGCATACTTATTATTGTAACTATGGCTTGTTTGCCAAGAAAGACAAAACGGCACAAGCTTGGTTTACACAGTTTATTATATACGAACTTAGAAGACCACCACAGGACACTTAAAGATAGAGATATGGTGTTGAAAACATAGTGAAAAGAGGTTTGGACAACTCTATGCACGCACTTAATAACCTTGCTTAATACTCTCAACAGGAGGCACGTTTACGCATTTATCTTGCACTGTTCACGTTGAGAGCTCGTAATTAGATTTAACCATATCAATCACAGGTGGAAGTGCGGGGCCATGCATGTCTTTCGCATTTGAATGTCCACGTGAATTAATGCTTCAAGAGATTGAAAATTGAGACCTTTCGTTATAGTACATGCGCTCGCCACAAACATATTGTGCTCCACAGCTTGACTGTCTATGTGAGCGCTAGTACGCAAGAAACTGCCACAAATGGACAGGAAAAAAAGCATTAGAAAAAGGTTATCAATTTGCTCTGTTGCAAATTGTTAGCACCATACTGACTCACTGATTTACCTTTCATCGCAGTTTGATCTGCTTTTGTATACCTCAGACAACCAAACATTAATCCAGGTTTATATTTCAAGTCGTCACACTGCACAAGTACACATCGAAACCAACGCTTGTTCTCACACACTCTTCAATCATGCACAGGGTTGCACAGGGTGTGTAGGGTGTCTACCAACCTGGAAAACCTAAAATTCTCAAGAAATTCGGATTATATTGAAAGGACAGGGTAATATCAAGGAAACCATAAAAAAAGTTCCAAGTCAGTAAGAATGATAAGTGAAAGTGCAACGGCAGCGTGCAACGAAGCCCGATGATTGCACCTTGGTGCCGCTGCATTGAATAACGTTGCCCGACACGTCACTAGGCAGCGCAGGCCACTAAGTACTCCCTGAACCGAAGTAACGGTCAACATTTTATCGAAATAGTCAGGAAAACCTTGGGAAAATTGGGAAATTTGGAATAAGTGATTTCGTAGACACTTTGTCCAATCATTCAAGTGAACGACGTCATCTAGCACTATACAGCGAGGGTCGAATGAATCTAACATATTTTAAATATAAAAAAAACAGTTTTGCATGCTGCGACACTGAAATTTTGATATTGATCCATGGAAAACTCAAGTTCATCTAGCTGAACCTATACGTTAATTGCAGTGTCTGAGCATGCGAAACTGACTTTTACACTTTATTTAAAGTATGCTATATTCATTTGGTCATCTCTGTAGACAGTTTCGGCAGGGCATGTGATAATTTAGAGTAATGTACTCGCACAATCCGGTATGCTAGCGCGAGCATTGAATGCAACATATAAGACAAACTAAAGGCAATTCCTGTGGGCATAACGCAAGTGTTGTCTCATCTGCACAGCCTCTGGACTTGTTGCTTGGTTTTGCGTCTCACAGCTGCATCAAGGAGCTCAGTATACTTTTTACGGGCAAACCAATGAAGTCGCACCCTTGCAAACAAAGCAAATAAATCATTATAGACATCCTCACTGCAGAGAGTCAGCAGCTTTTCGACCTTCTCATGAAGAGTGATGCACAACGCCTTCCCAACGCCTTCTTTTAAAACCAGACTGTCAACTGACGCCACAAAAACCTTCTCACAAGCTTGAACGAAGGAAACAAAGCAAGGTGAAGGGACTGAGAGGCTTCCAAAGTCTCCTTCAGCCGTTCCTTTCACACTCAAATAAAACAACACTTGGCTCTCATCAGAAAAAGTGGCATTCTTGATTTGCAATTCACATTGCTGAGTTGCAAATCAACAATTGCCTACAGTAACGGAAACCCTTAGGGCTGTGAAAGTACAAGCCCAAGGCAAAGGCTTTGTTCTGGCTGCACCACCGCCTGCCGAACCTGCTTGCATTGCTCATCTTCAGCTGAGCTTCCACAAGGGCAGCAACGGCTGGAGACACAAGGCTACGTACACTTTCAACTATCTCAGTGACAGTCAGCATATGACGCCGTCGCTGCAGTCGTTGCTGGAGTCTCTTGTTGTGCTTCCGAAGCTGTCGAAGTTTGGCCCTCAACACGTCCATCTTCCCCTTGCCCTCGGTACGGGTGGCACAGGACCCTGCAAGGGGAAAGCAAAAGCAATTATGAAACGCTTCGAGAAACAATGAAAGGAGCAATGCACCTCCACTGTAAAAAATGTGGAAGTACAAGTAAGCTTTGTGCATCATGACAGATACCTACGTTGGTGAGAAACTGCAGAAGTCGAAGTCACCGAAGCATCATAATCGGTAGGGAAGGTTCGGGCGCCCACACATCGTTTTCTCCAGAAGGCAGACCATGTCCATCCACCGCGTATGTGTGATCCACTACAAAAAACAAAACAAAGGAAACAAAGTGACAGAGTGGTTGCAAAAAGCTGAACCAGCTACAGCTGGTCAAGTACTACGCAACAAAGTAATCTTCAAAGACTGTCCTAAACAATGCACACTATCAAAACTTACCATGAACTCTGGTTGGAGGGCTAGTCTTCGCGCTACAGGTCAGAGCCGTGAGACTGCTCCCCACATCTGCAAAGCAATGACGAGGCAAATAAAAAATCTGTCAAAAATATCAGTCATTGCATTGTTTCAGGATGTTCCTGCGGCATGTGACAAGCTAGATTAAAAACATGGTCATACATGTTTTGCATGTTTCCCAAGAAAGCACAAGTACTGGGAACACACTCTATCATAGAAAGGATCGCTACTACGCGACAGTCCGAAATATATAAGAAACATGGCCTGCAACACTTCTCCGCCAATATGCAATTACTTTTACCTTGTTCCGTAGTGCGGTGCGTGTGACACCGTGATGATGTGGGCGCACCGATGCTACTGCTGCTGGCCGGTGTGGGCTCGCCCTCGCTGATCAATTGGCCAGGGCTGCTGCTCTGGACGACATCTCCGGCACCTATGCAAAGTTCATTTGCAAAGTTAAGCACACACGTTATGTACACTGAAACAGTTCCTTGTATCTGCATGTGAAATACCTTCTGAATAAGCTTATGTTCTCAGTCATAATGAAAACAAGATTTCGTGCTCACCTTCAGTGGTCAAATATGCTGGTATTGCATCACGACGCAGCCTTCCTCGATAAAGAAACGCAGAGGGCTTGAAGTGCCTGGAGCATACCACCCGTTCCCGCAGCTGCTGTGGTGTCTTGTTCTGTAGGCTTGCGTTCCGGCAGAACTGAACCCAGACCCTCCGCCTGAATGTGAAGCAGTGTATTACTTTACATACCCTGGGCTAAACTGAACAGGCCGAAATGCCTTCAGTGGACATTTAAGAAAAAAACAAGATTAAACAATAATGTTAGCGATAAACTGGTGACATCATTGTACCTGGTCTCCCGTCTGGGTCCAGCGAACGCCATGAGCGCGGAGCACACCTCTGTGCCCGTGAGGTTAGATAGGTTCACAACGCAGAAGATTACATTACGAGATTCCCGATCGCATCCACAGTAAGTAGACCTGATAGTCGCCAGCATGTTAGAAGGACGACACCAACCACGTTTCAAGCAGAAAGAATGTTTTAGTGTTATTCACACCATAATATGAAAGTTGGTTAAAACTGAAATGTTAAGTCATTGTTTCTTATTAGGTTTTTGTGGTCGCGCAGCCGTTCAGCAGAGGCCACGCAAATCCGCCACTAATATCTGAGATTAGTTTCGTCTCGCGCAGCTTGGAACGAAAACTGGGCCCAAAAACGTTCGATCAACGGGTGCCTATTACTAAATGAGCATGCATGAAGGCCCATAGAAGAGGTCAAGAGCTTACCAGACATCACCGGACAACGGACATCAGGACATCACACATAGTTGCAGCGGACACAGCTACTACAAGTTTCACCTTGCAGAGTCCACAGGAAAACGATGAAGTGTGATGCCAGCGGTGCAGTCATCACTTGGGCATCGCGCTACCGAGCAGCGTCTCTTTACATGCGGCAGGCTCATCGTCCCGACGAACGGAGCCTTGAACGCGCCCGGCGGGCGCTCGACGACAAAACCCGCAGAACGGCGCAATAGGCTTTAACCAGTACAAACCGTTCTGCACTCGGATACGTGGGAAAACTTAAGACCACGAATCGTTAAACGATTGCAAAGTGAAAGTTTGACGGGAGCTACAGAAAAGCAGGCACACTGGCAAACGCAAACAGTGCAAACACGAGGCGTATCAGGACTGCGAACTTCTGCCGACGGCGTAAACACCCGTAATAGCGACGTTGCAGAGGTCGCAACGAGTGTGCAAAACATAATACATATTAAACACTAACTAAAACATTCACCCAACTGAACATGCTTAAACTAAGTTATTATGAATAAATAATACTTTCATTTAAAGTAAACTATATTAAACACCGAAAATGTGTCTTTAATATTTTATCAGCTTAGTGTTTCGCCGCGCAAAACACAGTCGCGCTGCGGTAGCGCGGCCTCCAGGGTGATGACGCTGACGATTGGTTTTGGGCCGCTTTTTTGCTCCACTTTCGCGACCCATATGAATTGACCTTGGTTAACTACCGTGGTTAATATGCACCTAACTCCGGACGCGCTACCTGAAATCCCCGCTGAGGCAGGGTTGTATAAAACAATATTAATTATACTGCAAAACCTTGCGAACTAAAGATTTTAGAAAACAACACGCGCCTCCATTTCGTACTAAACTCCAATAAAAGTTACTACAAAAAGAGTTTTTTCCGTTAGTTTTTACGCAAAAACATGCGTTCTGAAAGCTCGAAGGCGACCACGAGTTAAGACAAATGATACAGAGTGGCGCTGTTGTCGTATTTAGCTCGGTCTCGGTGGACGCCAGCGGCCCGGGTTTCAACGGTGAGTTTCTCAGCTTGCAGGGATCTAGTAGCTGTTGCCCGTAGCAGACGTGCTGGCCGGCGCATGCAAATAAAATTCAAAATAAAAATGCCTGCACCGGCTTACACTTCTTAATATATCTAATAAATATCAAAAAGCACGTTATGACGATTTCTGGATCAGAAACTTAATCGAAGGCGAAAATGCGAGGTTATCGCAGAACGACAGTGGAAGAAAACAACAACAACCACAACAAAGTTGCTGACGGCCCTCAAAATGTCCGGAGCCTAGCGTAGCGGCGTATGCAGACCAACAGGCGAACCGGGGGTCGAAGCGAAGGAAAGAGAGTAAAACACTAACCCAAACAAAACAAGGGATTACGCGATGGCTTACGCCCTCGGGTAAACAAAAAAAACACAAAAAAACACAGCAACATAAAAGCAGTGAGGAGAGGAACGCGGCATGATAGTGGCGTCGCCTCAAAAATATAAACGAAAGAAGACTCTAAAATGGAAAGAGTGGAGACGGTTAAACTGGTGTCGTGCCTTTATCCCTTAGCCCAAGTAAAGACGCAGCGAAGCAGAAGATGTTAGTCGTCTCCGTGCTGACAATCGGAGACTTGTGCACTGTAAATAATGTGACTGCAAATTACCTTTTCTTGCGGGGCTACGGCGCTTCTCCCTTTCTTTCTTTGCAAGCGCGAGAAGTCTGCTTTTACCGTAACTCCGCTTTTATTAATCTATAATATAGTCAGGTTTGCGCCTGCACAACGACTTCTTTCAGAGCATTCTGACATCGCCATAACGTGCGTGGTCCGAAATCGACTCTTGCTTCTCGTCGGGAGACGATCTTGACGGGATTTCGGGCCAGCTCGCCTATTCGACGAAACGGTTATAAGCTACGAACATTCATAGAGAAAATGGGAATTGCAACAACAAAACGAATTGACTGATAAGAATAATAAAGCTGAAAATGTGTTCTGAAATGTTTGTACATTGCCCTTTTGCACGCGACAGCGCGAAGTCATACATTTGTGTTTTGCCTGGCTTACATAAGTTTGTGACAGAGTGCTTTGAACTCACCAAGTTACCCCCCCCCCCCCCCCCCCCCCCCAAGCTGTAACATCTTTCCCGCGCGAAGAAAATCTCCTTCACTCGCGAGCTGGCACCCATTTTTTAACATTCAAAGCAGCGAATGCTCCGTGACAATTTTGTTGAGTCACCTCGCACGGGTTAGAAGCCGGAAACCAACGATTTTGGAGAATTAGACTGCTAAACGGAGACTCCGGGGCTCGCCAGGGGCGCAGCAATCACTTTTCACCGCTTTCCGCGAAGATTTACCAGTAAGCCACGGTATTTGATATCCACTGACCACTAAATACCTATATTTGTTACCAGAGTAACTGCCACGCTAGCTAAGGAGGTTACTCACCGGTCAATGCAGTTTGTTGGCCGATGTGCTTATCTTTGGGAATGTTTAACAAATTTGTGATGTGCAGCCGCCACCTGGAGCCCGACCTGAAACTCCAGACCTCAAAGTGCCCTGCTGAACTGTAGTGACTTGCTGCCCGATAAAATCGTTCGGTGGTTAGGCTAAAGGTTGCCTGGCTGGCTACAAGCAGGTTGACTTTGGTATGTGAGCTGAACGTGGAAAAAGTAGTGGTGATATTTATGTAAAGAAATAGGTACATTCAAGACTATCAAAATATAAACCTGTTCATACAAGCAATGGTCACCTATTTCATTGTAGTTTTTGCGCCGTATTATCTAAGGTCTCTAGAAGACCTTACTTGAAGGGAAGAAAAAGCAACCTTGGAATAAGCTTTATTATTCGTCTTGGTGATAGCTACACCATGTAAACTAGCACTAGCACACTTTGAACAGCACACCAAAACTGTATTTTTCAACGTGTAGGTGCAATTTATTACGGAGGCGAGGTAAAGCGGTTGAAATTTTAGTAAAAAACATTTTACTATAATCTTTAAAAAACACTGTTTTATTAGCTATACGGCATACATTTCATGAGCAGTCGAAGCGTAGAAATGCCGCCGACAGGTGCGTACACCTCGTCAGACGGTACGCCACGGTACATTCGGAATGATCGCGAGCGATATCGCGAAACCCGAATCGGCCTTTCCTCGACATTGCTTGTGCAAGCGTAATGACAGCCCTTCTTTAGAGGCGTTCATTGTCTGCAAAGTGGTGACGTAGACTTCCTAGAACAGATTAATATTTTTTAATCTGTAGATTGCCAATTATTCAGAGGTTTATGTACCTTGGAAATCGAGACGTTTCTTCAGTTTCTATATTCCTACATTTGAGGTTTACGTGCAGAAGGCAACGTGAGGCACCTGGCACGCCCCAGCACAGGACTGAGGATTAATCGAGACCACCTGGCGATCTCTTGTCGTGTATAGGAAAGCTCGGTTACACGACGCCATTTCCAATAAGCCTCAATCTGATAGCGGGCACCTCAGCTGGCATCGAGCCCAAAACATGAATGTCCACCGGCCGGCGCTTTACCTCAGAGCCACCCCGGTGGTGAAAGCTTAAGGATAGCTCAACATGTTTATCTTTTGAGCTTTAATAGAGGCGAATGAAAATCATCTTCGGGGGGTGTTCCGAGAGACCGTCAGACACATCAAAGTCGTTTCAGAAGGTAGACGCTGACGGCACGCGGTCGCTGGGAAGGCAACCTGTGTTGACAAAGATTCATCTGTGATTTATGCTGAACCACGCTAAATATGGAAAGGGCAGGTCAGGAGGACGGGCTGCTTTCTCGATGGACAGGATGAATCATTGCGTGTCACAATCATATAGCAGCAGCATCACTTTCACTTCCACTGGTTCCCACTTGCGCACGCTCAGCTCCGTGCCTTCGCTGGTGCTTCGATTATTTCTAGCGATCGCTGCGTAAACTTTATTTTGCATCAGCTTGTCGCACTGTGCTTGGAGTCTGATAGATTGCGCAAATACGCAGCTCTAGTAATAACTGCTAAGCACATCGCTAAGGCAACATTGAATAACTAAATATGTAGCTGCCCAAGGTTTTTGCACAATCTCTAGTGAGGGTCTATGTCTATGCTATATTGTGAAAGGCCCCGACATTGCGTAGATACCTCACACTTATATAGTCTCTCGTTAAGTTAACCAAAGATTTTACCGCTCGTTACGTATTGACACAAAACATTTTAAGACCTTGGTCTCCTAGTAAAAATAAGCTGGGTGTCTACAATGCATATTTGTGTTTGACCGAGAGTATGAATATATTTACACCATTAAGTTGTGATTTTCGATATCCAAATAGAATCAATCTTAGATGTTTCTTCATGCTTATCTAAAGAAGGTCTTGCCTGCTAGAAAAAAATGTTTGAGATTGCGATTTCTAGCTATTTGGCAAGAATGATTTTTGAGATACAGAAATATAGGATTCGTTCGGGACCCGTTCAGTTGCGCAATTCTTTCTTGCTATTTGGTTTTTTTCTTCAGTGCACTTTTAGGCCTTAGAGAGCATTAGATAGAAAAGGGCCTTACGTGCACATGTATATAAAAATTCACAACTGCGAAAGCATTCATGCAATTTGATAGACAATTAGTCAATCCGGCGTTGCATTATGCACAACTAGTTAACGCCCGTTTAAACAAAAAAACAACTGTTGGTGCGTTTACTAGAACGTTTGGAAAGGTGTCAGGATTTTCGAACTCACTCGGTCCACCTTCCAGGTGTAAAATAACAATTTGTTTAGTAGTGGAAATCATAGTTTGGTAGCGGAAAAGCACTGTAGAACTTGTAGAATATATTTTTAAGTGATGCATCAGAATCACTAAAATGGCGGCGGCCGCCACCATTGGACCCGGTCATCAAACTCGAACCTTCGAGTACCTTACCGAACTATGACATAGCGCCCGTGTCCAATCGTTCGGTGGTTTAGCGTTCACAAAGTTGCCCACTTTGCCCACAAGCTGTGTTGACTAGCAGCCGGTCGAGGCCCATCCTGTATTAAGTACTAATGGAGCTATAGGCAGAAACATGTAGCGAGGATATCAATATAAATAAAAATGCGTAGATATGTTAAAGAATATTGAAACATATACTGGTTCCTGCTAAGGTAAACGCATATTTTTAATATAGTTTGAGCGGTATTATCTAAGGTGTCTACAAATGCCAACTTTATGGGACGGAA
>JAZHYW010033844.1:0-50165 GCA_037355805.1 Ixodes ricinus | reverse complement strand
ACATCGCCGGCGATCTTGGGTTTCCTGAGGCGTTACTTCACTGCGTCGCTCCCTCTAACCGAGCCAACCCAGTGCGGCCCTCGTTTCTGTGTGTCCTATCGCCTAATCTCTAGAAATATTCACACCGCCGCCTTCTGTCTTGCAGAAGGTGTTTTCTAGCCAGTTTCCACAGCCAGTGGGACTGTGGCACCACCCCTGAGAACTTTGAATACTCAAAACACTCCAAAGCGTCCAAGGTCAGTGCATGTACAAGGGCACTAATGCTAGCGTATTAAAAGAGGTACCTTCGCGATACTTTTCTACGCAAGCGGCTACGGATTTCTCTAGACACCGAGCAATGCTTTTTCGGTGCTGAGGTTTCGCGCCGCTGCCGCGATCGCTTCCAGCTACCGTGGTATCTGGTCAGCGCCACCCGCCCCAATACCCCACACTGCAGCCGCTCTGAGAAATGTGGCTGTCCCTGGTAGAAACATCCCATCAGCAGGCCCTTCCACGCTGAGTGCAAACCAGAATTCAGTGGCCACGGTACATCATTGTAAGATTGAGGAAGCTCACAGCCAGTGAGTGATACGGCGACGTCCGTACCGCGCTGTCAGAGAACAAAAATAGTGAGCAACGGCGATGTGAATGCTTGACCTCTTTTCGCAAACTTCGCCGGCTTCTCCCGTTATGGCGACCGCAGCGCCAAGTATATTCTTTACTCACACCACCTACATGCTTCCACTGCCGAACCGCTCCGGTCCCAATCCTAACCCGATTTTTGTACAATGTACCAGTATCACAGTGCATGATTTCAGGCAACCCACAGTGTTGGGCCAATACTGGAAGAGCACTGCAAAAAAGGTTCAATGATTGTTCACTTTAGCCAATCTATTCCCACTATTGTCAATGTTTTTCTGTAGAAATTTTTGTGCTGGCCGTAAGTATCCACTGACTAACCAATATTGGGAGTACATTGCATAGAGTGGGCAACCTTGGCTTGTCATTTCCATTGGCTTGCGAACATCGAATGAGCGCAGGCATAAAATGGTCAAAATTGGCCTGTCAGGTCCAATGACTTGCGCATATTGGATAAACAGTGGCACAAAAAAGGCAATATTAGCCTGACAGTTTTTCTTGGCTTGCGAATATTAGATGAATACTGGCATAAAACGGTTAATGTTGTCTTTTGAGTATACTTGGCTGTAGCATTGAATGAACACAGGAATAAAAGAGTCAACGTTGGCCTGTCAGTAGCATCGGCATTCCAATATTTGATTGGGACTGGCATACAATGGACACTGTTGGCTTTGTCTGTACCATTGGCCTGCCAACGTTGGATAAACAAGAGCTATAATGACGAATGTTGGCCTGTTAGTACCTTTGGCTCATCGACATTGACCGGAACAGGGTGGCATATAATGTCAACGTTATTCTGACAATAAAATTGGCCTCATAATGGAAGCATGTTGGAATAACTTCGTTTAGGCATGTTCGTTTTGACGCGACACGTTGAAGTTGCTCGAAAGCTTGCTAACTTTATTTAATTTCGTGAACACGAGATTCAGGTGTTTTTCTGCAAAGAAAGAAAGATAATAACAGGACACAGACCTTACAGGTGATGTTTTACTACCTCTTTGCGCGTATGCTTTCCTATTCGTTTTTATTTTGAAGCATAAGCCAGTTAGCAACAAATCGGGCTCTGAAGGGGAACGCCAAAGTGGCCGACAATTTTCTTGAAATTTGCAAAGCCACTTTTGTTTGTTTTTTGTCGTTGTAGGGACATTTTGATTTGCCGTCGTATCTTTTTTTTTTTAGTTTTGACGACAGGAGTCTTCAAGATGAGATCTGGAGCTTCTGTCCGTCTGTCTCTTTTTGTCCCCTTGACTCTTGAGTTACCACGTTGGTTTTGGACACCAGGATAGCAAAGGCCGAGCAGTAGACAAAGTGAAGAATTTGAGAGAGGGCCGAGTATACAGGGGGAGCGTCGCGCCGACGTAGCTCGGAATCAGACACAGGCGCTCTCTCCCTCGCAAAGGGCGAGCGAGGGTGATCCCCTCCTGTTCCCCGCGCACCATCTCTCCAAATCTCTCCTTTGTGAGCGAGGAGGATCAGCTGCCTCGAGCGAGCAGGAGCTGACCGTTCATTCCTACGCTGTCGAGTGCCGGGGGAGCTACGCGCCAGCCGAGACCAGTCAATCGCCTCCTTTTCATCACCTGCCCTGCTACTCTGCGCATGGTTACGGAAAGGGCATCATCTTGTAATTAAAAGTTCTCTACAACGAATTTTCGGCGCTTATTGTTTGGTCTATACGTGTTCGAAGGAGCAGTATCGCATCGGACTCAGTGTTCGATAACATACTTCATAAAGTGTTTAAATACCTGCTTCATAAAGTATTTAAAATACTGCCTCAGTAGTAGCTCACATACCTCTCAATCCAAAGCCCCCAAGGTGGCGGGGCCAGTCCCGACCAATCACCGGGAGCCGCAGGGCAGGCCTCTGCCCTCTCTCCCATCCCAGGGACCAATGACAGGGCATGGGCGTTGTCCAGTGACCAATCGGAGCTCAGCGAGGTCCCGCCCTCGCGTCACGTGCTCGGTATAGGTGTGAGGTCACGTGTCAGGCGCGTGCCAGAAGCGTGCCACCGCAAACCTCAGACCTCAAACCGCAAACCTCAGACCTCAAACCGCAAACCTCAGACCACAAGCCAGGTGTTGTGGTCATCACCTGATAACAACCACGTGATGTCACAGGGCGCTAAGGGCGTCTTACGTGTGATGGGTTCGAGCTGCGTCCGACAGATGGCGCTCACGTGATGTCGCACAGGGTTTGTGCTGCATCCGAGGGAGGGCGCTGCGCTGCGGTCACATGACGCAGCACAGCGCCACGTGTCACGTGACCGTCACGTGACATTATTTGAATCGCTGGGCGGTAAATGCCCATTTTATTCGATTAAAAAAGGCTCTGCGGGCGACGGGGACTCGACCTCTCCACCTTGGGTACAGCAGCCCGACGCTCTATCCCCTGAGCTACGAGCACATTGCTTCCCAGACCGCTTAACTTGTGTTAGTTGTTCGTGTGTGTGTGCAATTCATGATAACAACCACGTGATGTCGCACAGGGTTCGAGCTGCGTACGACAGATGGCGCTCACGTGATGTCGCACAGGGTTTGTGCTGCATCCGAAAGAGGCGCTGCGCTCCGGTCACATGATGGTCACGTGTATCGATTGAAGGTCGCATGCGCTGCGATCGACATGACTGGTCGACCGCTAACGTGTAGGTTCGCTGCAGCTGATAACAACCACGTGATGTCGCACAGGGTTCGAGCTGCGTGACAGATGGCGCTCAGCTGATGTCGCACAGGGTTCGAGCTGCGTACGACAGATGGCGCTCAACTGATGTCACAGGCTTTGTGCTGCATCCAACAGAGGGCGCTGCGCTGCGGTCACATGATGGTCACGTGATGCGACAATTCCGTCATGCAGACAAGTCTAGACAGGTTTTGCAATATATCTCGAGAGCTCGGAATGTTATTTTTCATATGCAAATGAAATACATTGTTTCGACGCTCCGCTCGGTCGCTTTTGTTTATTCAACTGTCGCAGTGTGGGCTCGGAACGTCACTCGTGCGCCGGAGGTCGATCTGACAAGATGCTCGTGCGTGAACGTCTCGATGGCTGCGCAGAAGAACACACTCGATGGAGCGATGTCGAAGCCTGCGCTGCACATCGAAAAGCAAACAACAACTTCTTTGTGTCCGCGTTCGATCTGCTGGTGGACCTCGTCATTTTTGGCAAGTTCGTTCCATATGAAGTGGACCCCGTTGTGTTCAGGATAATATCCCACGTCTACGAGAGCTACAAGGGCGGGACAAGGAGTGGGAATCGCACGAGCAGCCCTTTGTGCTCTTATCCCATTGGTCGGGCAAGGTGTTGACCAAGGTGGCCGCATCGGAGACGACGGACGTGGTGGAATTCATCGCGGATACGCTGAAGACCATCAAACGCGCGATGCAGTATAAGCACCACATCGAAGCCACCTACATCCATTGCCTGGCCACCGACGTTCTTCGATATCGCCTCATCACCGTGGATACCGTAGACTCGTGGAAATAAAATAAAACTAACCCTAAGATGACTGCGTGTCTCTCTCCGTGTGTGTGGTTGGTCGCCTTGTTAAAGACTGGACCCTGCAGAGCGGTCCGGTCAGTCTGCCACCGACCTACGTACAGATCGGTCGCGAAGAAGCGAAATGAGGGATGAGTTTTACGTGAATCTATTCTCAAATGCCTCGTCGGACATTTTTCACGACAATAGTTTGAGCAAGTTCAGGGTACAATTGTCCCAACCTATTATATTAAATGAACCGTACGAGGTAGCCCTAGAGGAACTGAATTTCCCATTTAGCATCAAGAATGTGACGAGCCCATCTAACGAGCTGTACTTGGTCAGGCCTACGGATGCCGGGAAAGTGGAAGGCACCAAACAGCTACGAATACAGCCAAAGCAAGACTTTATCGCGCTGGTGAAAAGTGCCCTGCGAGAGCTCTTTGGCCCCAAGACGAGCCTCGAGCGAAAAGGAAAATGTTACTCTTTAAGCTTCCAGAGAAATAACGCACTGCGCATGTCCCCTACATTGTCGAAAAAACTCGGATTTGCAGAGATCGTTTTTGGAACAGGTCAGCCCGTGGAAGGCAGCCCCGTGGAGGAAGATACATTCGATCGTGAGGTAGAGGTAGAGCTGACGAGGGTAAAGCACCTGATGACTCAGGACCGAATTGAGATCCTCGAGGGCTTCTACGAATCGCCAGAAGATCTCATTAACGCGATAAACAGCGCCTACCAGTCTCATCTTAAGCTCAATTCTTCGAAAATATTGCTTCGTTATAATCCATACATCAAAGTCGTAGAGTTACAGTTGCACCACAGTGGGTATATCTTAATCAACGCTCACTTATCCCACATGCTTGGCTTTGGTCAGAAAAGCGTGTACACTTCCTTCTCGGTGGCAGACCGTGATGTTATATTATTTCCCAGCAATTACATTTTTACCTATTGCGATATCATAGAAGCGGAGCACGTCGGTGACGTGAAAGCTCCTCTCTTGAGAGTCGTCCCATTCGTAGTGTCAAAACGAAACGAAATGATATCGTATTCTTTCAATCTACCCCAATATAAGAAGGTGATCGTAAAAGAAGTCAGCACCATTTGTCTCGAGCTTGTTGGCGAGAGAGGAAGCTACATCCCATTTCTGGACGGATCGGGTCGCGTTGCAGCCACTCTTCATTTTAGAAAATGCACGTAAAGTCCCCACCGTGTTGTTTAGAACATTTCTCGGGTTCCGGAGAAAGACCGCTCACGCATTTTGTGTCCGGGCCCCTGTTCCAGGTTGGGAGCGGACTACTGTCGGACATTTATCAGAGGCTATCGCCAGTGTTTACAAAGCGAGTGGCCCCTTACCTGGGTCGAAAGCTAGTGTCCACGGGTAGAGATATCGCAGAGCGAATGAGACAGGGTTCCTCGCTGAAGGACGCCGTAAAGAAGGGAATTGGCCGCACGTATCGAAGCACCAGAGACGAGTTTCTCCAAAAGCTGCAGTCTGGCGGAGGGCATAAAAGAAAGGCGTCCTCCCAGTGCTGTTCAGTGTCTGGACGACAAAAGAAAGGAAAGGTCGTGCATGACTTTTTCGATACGTAAAAAAAAATGACGGGCGATATTTTTACCCTGCACGAGCGTTCCTGTCTGTGCACCAGCGGAGAGCTCGATCTGTTCTCTCTTCCGCCTACGTCTTTTGCTTTGGAAAAGTCCGAATATATCGAATTCTTTCCGGTCGCCACGACAACACCCACTTCCGTCTTAGAATTTCACGTTCCGTCTCTAGGACCTCACTTTTACGATCTGAAATCAAGCTTCCTGCACATCCAGTCAAAAATCGTGCGAGCCAATGGCGATCCCGCGAGCACCACCGCGACGGACGGAACTGTCACGCACGATAAGGTCATACCGGTTCAGGCATTTGGAAGCTCCCTTTTTCAATACTTACACGTGTATCTGAATCAGACTTTGGTGAGCCAGTACGAGAATTATGCTTATCGTTCCTATCTCGATATTCTCCTGCACGCAAACCAGACGAGTAGGGATCACTCTCTTTCTGCGATGCTCTACGAAAAAGACCCGGTAAATACGTCCGAAAAGCTCGACCTTCCCGCCGATGCTAAGGGCCTTATGGCACGTTTTAAAAGAACCGAAGGAAGAACCCAGTCGGCCTCGGAGCTTTTTTAATCGAATAAAATGGGCATTTACCGCCCAGCGATTCCAATCACGTGACCGTCATGTGACCGCAGCGCAGCGCCCTCCTCGGATGCAGCACAAACCCTGTGCGACATCAGGTGAGCGCCATCTGTCGGACGCAGCTCTGAACCCATCCACGTGAGACGCCCTGAGCGCCGCATGGATGGATGGATGGATGAATACGGCTGAGCCCTTTGGATCCGGGTGGTAGCTTACGCCACCTAGCCAATTTGTCTTACCATTTAAGCTTAGAATATTTAAATGTGAAAACTATATACACTCCGCACTGAAAAGAAAGTGAGGCTATCCCCACCCAAAAAACCAGTCTAAGGTGGACCATGGAACAGGAAAATCCAACCGGACTCCCCGCCGGAAACCCCAACTCCAGCCTGCAGGCCATTGTCCTCAAACTGGATTTCAGGCCCCCAGCCAGAAACCCAGCCAGACCCCCCGCTCCACAATCCACCCCAAACCGGCTCTTCCGGTAGGGATAAAACCCCCTGCCATCAGTTAATAAGAAAATACCTAGTTTTCTCGTGCTTTCTTCCACCATTCACTTAATCTTTGCTTGGTAATCTCTACTGTCTTGTAATCCACTTTTCCTTCGCTATCTCTAAAACTCAATGACTTTATTAAATCTATGTTGTCTTCGGTAGGCATAGGGTGAAGCCCTTTACAGTAGAGTATCAAGTGCTCAGCCGTCTCGTCCACCTCTCCACAAGCAGCGCACGCTGTATCCATTTCCTGGTGCTTCGCTCTGTATTTTCTGGTTCGCAAAACACCTGTCCTTGCCTCAAACAACAATGAGCTTCCCCTAGAATTATCATAAATGCTTTCTTTGGCAATTACTGTTTTGTTTAATCTATAGCTTTCCAGAGCCGTCTTTGTCTGCATTCCCTCTAGCCACCGATCTCTTTCTGTGGCCTTAACTTTCTTCTTAACGAAGACCTGCTCTTCCGTAACCCCACTATAGCCTAAAAACTTTCCTCTTAATCTCCTAGTGCGCTGTCTCCACTTTGTGTCTATACTCCCTCATGTATAAAAAGCTGAAAACCTTTCGTGCCCATTGCTCCCGATCCATTTGCCTCAACCGATCCTCAAATTCTATCTTGCTCGCAATTCAAGTCCTATAGTGCCATCTGTCGGACGAAGCTCGGACCTGTGTGACATCACGTGGTTGTTATCAGATGATGACCACAGCTGTCAACAGCTGGTCAACCACGCTTGCGGTTTGAGGTCTGAGGTTCGCGGTTTGAGGTCTAAGGTCATGGCACGCTCCTGACACGCGACGCGCACGTGACCTCACACCTATACCGAGCACGTGACTCGAGGGCGGGACCTCGCTGAGCTCCGATTGGTCACTGGCCAACACCCCTGCCCTGTCATTGGTCCCTGGGATGGGAGAGAGGAAGAGGCCCCGCCGTGCGGCCCTGTGATTGGTCGGGGACTGGCCCGCCCCCTTGGGGGCTTTGATTGACAGGTGTGTGAGCTGGTGCACTTATTCTACTACCCTACTCAAGTTACTTTCACTGTGAAGTATCTTGAGTCTTGAGTACAAAGACTTACAAATGTAATTCAATTACTTTTGAAGACACTACCGCATTGCGTAATTTGCATTGACGTCAGTGACAAGCCCAATTATATGGTTGCACAAATCTGGTTTGCCAAAATGTATTATTAGCACGCAACAACACAACACGGAAAAAAATAACATCGTAGGGCTGTTTCACGCAGTCCAACCATAGGGAGCAGGGCATCACTTATGCGTGTTACAAAACATGTCTGGGGCAAAAAAAAAATAAGAGGTCGCTTTAACTATTTGCAATTTTCACGACCTATACGTTGGTGCCTAACAAAATTGCTGTCATCTGGACGATCGTCATAAAACAGCAGTAAGAGGCTGGGTCTGCGACGTTTCAATTAATTATAGTTTTTCTTTATACGAGTCAGTATTAGAGCCTGACTTCATTTTTTCCCGCCACTAAGGTGTAGGCAAGCACCTTTCATGTGAAACCGATCATCCAGGAGCTAGGGAGTACGATCCTCCCACCGCGGTTCCACCATTGCCGAAAGTTACGAATAGCCGCATCGCGGAATATCAGGTCCTGCGGCGGACCTTAGACGCATCGTTAAACTACAGTCCAGATTCCCTATATGGCGAGTTGACTAGAAACGAACTCGGGATACGGGAATGAGCGAATGGATTACAAAGGGAGCCCACATAATTGCCACAGCACTCGTCGCACCTTCTTCAAGTAGGTTGCGTTCAGAAAGGCACTCAACGTTGGGGGACGCTTTGGTGGCATTTTGAGAGGTCATCCTGCTCGTAGTTAGTTTCCTGCCCTGTCTCTGCTTATCAATCTTCGCTTACAGACAGTGTTTGCGAGAGCAATAAGTGCCGGACTGACGACAACAAGAAAAGAAACAAAAGAAACCTGGACGTTTTGCCGTAGCGGGTCAAACATACAACAAGCAAAAAAAGGGTCTTCTTTTGTGTCCACTTCTCATTTTTTTATACTTGTTATTTTCTTGACACTGAAGTCTGCATTGTTGTCGTGGGTCGTTTCCTGTTCTGCTTTGCGCCTCAGTGTGGGAATCATTACTTCCGTAAAACCACCCCTTTTGTTCGAGAATCTTTTTTTTTTTTGGGGGGGGGGGGAATCTAGTAAAAAAAAGGTGCCTATTAGAAGGCGAAGGGAAAAAAACCTTGATCGTTCGAGCTTTAGGGTGAAATATGAGTCGCAATCGGCACAAAATTGATGTTTTCACGAGCTTAATCAAGTCATCGAGCTTATCGAAGCTAGCAACAGGATTTTGTTGCTCGAAAGAATGTTCAAGTTTCTCGTGCCATGCCCATGCCACTTCATACCGAAAAACTCGAAAAATAGCGGAATGTCAAACATGTATTTGAGATAATGAGTACAAAATACTCAGAAATGTAATTAAAATAGAGTATCAAATACTCTCAATCAAAAGTATTTGCAAGACACCAAGATACTTCAAAAAGTATTTGAAATACAGTATCTTGAGTAGACTATTTGAGTTAGGCACAAGTCTGCATCGGACACACCAATATCTTGTTAAAAAATCGCGAAAAGGAATTATAAAATGAAAGCCCTGTGACGCCGAATTAGAGCGCAGCCCTTGAGGAGGAGGAGGGAGGGTACTAAGGGGGGACATGTGACCTCGGGAGGGGTCACGTGACCTCTTGGCGTCACGTGACCTAGAAGGGGGGGGCACGCATGCAACCCGGTGACTACGGCGGGTTGCATGCTACTTGGATTGAATGCAACCTGCTGCTGCAACGCGCGGTTCCGCTGCGGACGCCGACGGGATGCATGCAACACGGCTTGCATGCAACCTGAGTTGCATGCAACGCGCGGTTAGCTGCCGACGGCGACGCCGACGCCGCTCAAGCCGGAAACGGGCGCCTAAGAGCTGCGCCCTAAGGAAAAAAAACGATTAGCGAAGAGCACCTGGTGGATGTCGCTAGTGCCTCGTTTGTAATGCCCGTCTAGCAACCTTGACAGCTAGTGACGATAACTGTCTCGCCAAGAACTACACATGCTTTGAACCTGACGTCATCCCGACAGCTCTACGGCCAGCACAAGAGAAGAGGGGGGGGAAATCCCCACTCAACGGGACTGTTTTTTATCTGTCCCAGACGTCGCTATTCTCCTTCTACGAGGTTAGAGAATATTAACACGTCACTCAAAATTCACAGAAAAGCAGATTTGCGGTTAGTTGCGGCTGCCCGATAGCTGGCGTGCTCCGACCGCTTGGTGGCTAGAACGGCTAGGGCATCCTGACGACATCAGGCTCGCCGCAGCTTTGCTCATCCCGAGACAGACTACGTCACGATTGCGCCGGATGTGACGTGCTCTCCGCTGGCTGCTCTCCGAGCGGCTGCCAGAGTTGGCCGTTTATAATGATAAATACAGCCATCAGGCTGTAGATACAAACGATGCAAACGTGAGCAAACGTGCGAATTTGCTCCACAGTATCGCTCAGCGCGCCCCCTGGTCCAGCTTGACGGTTCTGTGGCGAACGTGGAACTCCCCATAGACACTGCTTCGCATGCACTAACCCCCCCGCCCTTCTTTTACACCCGAGGCCGGCCTCCCGTCGTTCGACGCGCCACCGTTTCTTTGGGGACGGCTGCCAAGCTGCCTAGAGTTACACAGGTTTTGAAGCTAGATGTCGCTTCACCGTAGCGCGTCCGAAGAATGCAGTTTTGAAACGCAGCCTCTAGATGGCGCTTCAGACGACGAGTGACGAACTTGAAAGTGAGAGGGGGTACCCCTTCAAGTGGGAGTTCCATTAAGTTGATTTCAAAAAGTTTCAGTCTTAGGCAATAACTAGTTAGTAGAAACGCGTTACCGGCAACTAGTTACTTTTTCAGTAACTTGTAACCGTAACTTGTTACTGCTTACTGAAAATAGCTTGTAACTGTAACATGATTACTATTTTTCGAAAGTAACTGTAAAGATATAACGTCGTTAAGTTACTTCTCAGATTTGTGTGCAAAAATATTGAAAATACGATCTCACGACTGCGTCTCGTAGCTCGTGAGGGAATCCCAAGTTTTGATACGGGAAGGGCACATAAAAAACTGCTGCAGAAACCGTCCTAAGCAGCAAAGCAAAAATTGGGTAACCCTGTTTGGCTAAGCTGGCACCGCAACTAGGAGGATGGGCAGGCTTGTGTTCGTACCCGCAGTGTGTAATACATCGCCCACAGCGGACGCAAAAATAACAAAGCGCGGCATCTCTAAAGTACCCTTTTCTTGTTCGGCGGAGGGAGCGAGTGGTTTTCGCGGCGTACAGTTTTTTGGCTATTCTCGCCCAAAAAGCCTGCTGGCTTACGGCCCCACCGATATTCTGAGCCTCGTCTTTTTGCCGCAGAGCATACGTTTTCTTCCCCTCTATTTTGAATCATCCAACCTCCAGCTACACCTTTTGGGAGTCTCGACTTTAGGCCCATTTCCTCTGCCTTTCCTTTTTGCAGGTCTCAAAACCCGCGGTCGTGCCTCCCGTCATCTACTTGTTGTCCCATATTGCTCTGCTTGTCGAGTCCTGTAATTTGAGAAAGACTATTTGTTCGAAACTTGGCATCAGTTGATTTATAAATTTTCACATCGTGGGCTTTCCGGGTGGTCTCTTTTTGTTGGGCTGGGGAGATAAAGGAGCGCAAACGAGTCCGATTTGTTTCGGAAGTGGCGGAAAAAAGATCCCAAGAGCCGTTTGGAATTGTTAGCGCAGTGGTCGTTTGTACCTCGGTCAGTGCTTCTCTTGCAGCGCTGCCGTGTTCAGCGGATTTGACGGAGGAATGTGGCCGCAACATTCCTCCCCAAGATTTCAAGAGAAGCTTCGTGTTTCATCGAAAATTGGGCGCACGCAGGAAAAAAATGACTCGACCGAGGAGTGGTTTGGAGTGGCACAAGAAAACGGCTACGAAGCTGATAGCAAGGTGTGACTTACGCCATTGACTTAACATCTGCAGGATCTTTATTGCTTCTATCCTATTCCGCTTGACCCCAAAAAATCGAAATTGGAATTGACTGATTGTAAAATCGCAACCTAACTGAATATACCCGAGATCTAGACGCGTACTGTTGTATTCGAGTGTACCTTATGGCTGCCGCACTTATTTTGAAGTTCTTCGTGGACCATCAGCAGGTATCTGCTAGCTTAACAATTTTGAAGAAAAAAAAACTAAAGACACGTCTAATTTTGCGAAAAAAAGGAACTATTATTGGGAAATTACCCCAAATACTAAATTACAGCAGTATTTGGAATTTACTCCAATACTGTCTTAAAGTATAATCCTAATCAGAGAGCTTTACATGGTAAAAATTTAAATAGGAAGAACCAAACTTGTTAATATTGATTGTTGGAACAATCTTAGTTTCTCAAAACATGAGCTTCACTACCGTGAACAACACAACATGAAGCCTTATAAAATAATTGTTAATTTAAAGGCATAGTAGAAAAGGTTCTTCTTGAATCGTTTCTAAAATGTTTTGTAAAGTAACGACTTAGCAACGGCGTTACTTCAGCGAAGTTACTGTAACAAGTTTCTCTTTCAATTTTGTAACAGTAGCTGTAACAGGGTTAACTATTTCCCTTGAGCAACTATAACAATAGGACTGTTACATTTTAGCAGTAACGTGCCCATGACGGCGTTTGCTATAGCCTCGTAAAAACCCGAGCACACAGCAGCATTTCACTACGTTACGTAGCCTGTGTTCCAATATTTAGCCGAGTAGGTCTGAGTTCCTCCCAACTGTCATATCAGCTGGAGAGTAAATAACACAGCTAGAGCAACGATGGATGTAGTCAGTTCTAAACACCGAGATTCAGATGAATTAGAATGACAGCAGGCACAAAAAGCTTACTATGGAGCAGTGTTGCCGGTAACCCGTTACAAATAATGGCGTTACCGGTGACGCGTCCATTGTTTCGGTTACGTGTAACATACTCCTTACTATTCAAAAAAGTAACGGGTACCGTAGTTACGTTACTCGTTACATAATCTTCCAGAGACAAAAAAATTACACTTCAATATTTATCGTCTTTCTGGGTGCCAATCTCTGTGAATTTATGAGTTTTGGGCATTTTGCGTTTTGCGTTTTTGTGAGTATTTAGGTAAAACAGTAAAAAGATGCGGTAATTATGCTTAGTTTCTGCGTGGACATGTTTCTTGAAATATGAACACACACCTCTAATGTCAAAACAGTAAAACGTGTTAATTTATAATTAAAAAAGTAACGCAAAAGTAACCTACGTTACCTATTGTCGGTAACGGTAACAAGTTCATTTTATTTTGAGGTAACGTAGATCGCTGTTACGTTCCTTTTATTTGCAAGTAACGAGTAACGTATTTCGTTACTTTTTTTTTGTAACGCCTACAACACTGCTATGAAGTGAGGTTGAGTAAATGTGGGAACACGACCCAAGCGATATGGAACCGCGAATCACCGGCGGCTCCGTGCTTTGTACTCTGAATGCCAAGCTACTCTTTGCGCTGGTCGCCACGAATCATGCGAAGCACACATGTTCCGGCGACTCGGAGTCGTAACTCGACCTAAGTTTTCAAAATGTGTCTTATGTGATGAAAATGTACCACGGGGATGTGTCTCTTTCTACGGCGTGTACACTAATGCTTCGAACTCAATTTAGAGTCTCTGCCAAAGCTAATTTTTAACGCATCGCGCTGCAATTTGCAGACGGCACGTGCGTCTGCGAAACGCAAAAAACAAATATCCGAAGCGTCGCGGGCGCGCCGGGGCGTAACTTCTGCAGTTGATCTTCCGGAAATTTTAACTACGCTTCTCTCTGTGCGATGTGCTTTTTTCAAGTATGATTTCAGAGTGGAATAATAAAAAAAATATACCTCAAATAAATTCATATAAATCCCCCCGGCCGCCCTCGTGTCTGGCGGCACGCCATCTGTCGGTAGCACACCAAGTCGGTGAGCACCGTTATGGCACTGTCTGCGAATAAGTTTGGATTTTAACCTTTATGTATAGGCTGTAGTGGTTGTCGAGCGAGCGCAGTCACACAAATGACCTGCGAGTGCTCAGGCAATACCACCTAGAACAAAAGGCGTGCGCATTTCCTCCTCTAAACGTCATCATAGTAGATCCCCTCAGCGCCCCCTAGGTTGCCCGGATGATCACCGTCGTCTGCTACATCGTCTGCTCCATCGCCTGCTTCAGTGGTCCTGCTCAGAACGAGCTCATATTGCTACGATCGGCAATCTTGATGGTGTCGAATGCACGTCGGAAATGAACTGTGGTAGCTTTTTATCATCTCGCGCTAAGCCGTCGCGCACGCAGCTGTGGCCGCCAGTAAAGGCGGCGTAGTTCCCCCGAAAACCCACGGGAGCGGCGGCGAACTCCGATAAAGGACTCGGAGTCTACGTATAAGCAGACGCTTTGCGAGCCCCGTTCGTCACCCCAACAGCTGAAAGAATTCTTTACGGTCGGTCTGCACAAAAAGCTTGCACTTTTTAATATATTTAATAAATACCAAAAACACATATGAAGGTTTTGGATTAGAAACTTTAATCGAAGGCGAAAATAGGAGGTTGTCGCAGACGACAGTGGAAGAAAACAACAACAAAGTTGCAGGCGGCCCTCAAAATGTCCGTGCACAGCGTAGCAGAACGCACTGGCGGTAGTAAGCGCCGAACTGAAGGAAACAGAGGAAAAAATTAATCTAAACAAGAGCAAAATCAAATACGCGATGGTTCGAACGTCAAGTAAACAAAAAGGAAACACACACACACGCACGCACGCACACACACACACACACACACACACACACACACACACACACACACACACACACACACACACACACACACACACACACACACACACACACACACACACACACACACACACACACACACACACGCACACACACACACACACACACACACACACACACACACACACACACACACACACACACACGCACACACACACACCACACACACACACACACACACACACACACGCACACACACCACACACACACACACACACACATCACACACACACACACACACACACCACACACACACACACACACACACACACACACACACACACACACACACACACGACACCACACACGCACACACACACACACACACACACACACACACACACGCACTACACACACACCACACACCACACGCGCACACACACACTACCACACACACCTACACCACACACACACACCACATACACTACATACACACACACTACACACACCACACACACGCTACACACACACACACACGCACACACACACACACACACACTACACACACACACACACACTACACACACACACTACTACACTGCACACACACACACCACACGCCACACTACACTGCACACCACACGCACACACACACACACACAGCACACACTACCACTGCACTACACACGCCTACCTACCACACACGTACACACTCACACACGCACACACACTACACTGCACACACACACCACACACACCACACACACTACACACACGCACTACACACCACACACTCACACACACACACCACACACACACACACGTCACCACACACACACACGCACACACACGCCCACACACACACGCCTGCCTACTACCTGCCACACACCCACCACCACATGCCACCACACACACACACCACCACACCACACACACCTGCACTACCTACAAACACACCACCCCACCCCGCCCACCCGCCACACACACACACACGCCACACACACACGCGCGCACACACACACACACCACCCCACACCGCCTACTACACTACTACACTCACCTACCTCCTGCACGCGCCGTCTGCCACCACTACACGCACACCCACCTGCCTACCTGCCACCTACCTACACTACCTACACATGCACTACACACGCCTACACACACACACACACACCACTACCCGCACACACACCACCGCGCCTCACACGCACACACACACACACACGCACACACACACACACACACACACACGCGCACGCACACACACACACACACAAAACCACATAAAAGCAGGAGGAAGAAAGAACGCGACGTCGTAGCGTTTCCTATAAAATAAAAAGGTAGACTTTGAAAAATGGAAAGAGTTGCGGACAGTTAGTTAGAGTTTTGAGAGTAAGGAAATCAAAGGAAGTGTTGCCGAGCCGGAGCAACACCTCCTAGAAGACAAGGCCGTAGCGCTCTTCTCGTGACGTCGCGAAGGAAGGCCATCGGGGGCGCGCGGCGAAGCGAAGGCAACGCGCGTGGATCGACCGTCGTAACGCGCTTTTAGTCACATACGCGTGTCTTATTAGCTAAAATGAAAGCTGCACATAGCAACGGGTCTCGAAAATATTTTATTACACGGGCAAAATATTACACCGCTAAATAATCGGGATGAAATGGTACGGGGTAGGCGTATAAGAGAAAACATTGAGCCACGCAATAATTGCTGTAGGAATGCATATTTTACACAGAAATACTTCGACAAAATGGCGAGACACGCAGTGATTGGACACAGCAAAACAAATCACAGTTAAAAATCAGGTAGACGTAGTCAACGCGGACACGGCTAGACAAGTGTCACTTACGATCATGTAAGCGATGTTATCGCGTGCAGTGACTGAATTCTTGCATCATACCCCGGCCACACGGCAAAAGTAATGTAATTTCGATCGAATGACATTATGGGGTCGACAAATCAGCTTGCGACGCTCATATAATCACTCAAGACCGCGAGCTGATTAAGTCCCATATCATTTAATGAAAATATATTAACTTTTCCGTGTGGCAGGGGTACCAAACTTACTATTTACAGTCAACTAATTTACTTCTCCCTATGGGCTCGAGCTGCCTTAGAACAAAATATCTTATTTTGTATACAATAATACTATTACCTTAAATACAGTTAAGATTCTAGTATAAAAGCGGTAAAGGCAATAAAATAGCATTAGTATAAATAAACACATAAGCACAAACAACGCACTTTGTATAATCACACAAACTTGTTATTCACCTTCCAGTGAAAACTAGAATATTACCACGCATATTTACAAATGTCGACGCAACCGCACACGGATAACGACGAACAAGATGCCATTCTGTCACGAAAAACAAAAACGAAAAAACAACCCGACTGCAGCACTTTACTCGCGTCCCACATGACCAAGAAAGCCCGTAAATAAGTTGTTACTCACCTGTCGATCGTATCCACACGTCCCACAATAGCCGTGGCGAAAACATTTGAACACGAACTTTAGGTCTCTCTCTGTCGAAAGAGAGGTCTATCGATAATCGACCAGTGTCATCGTTGGCTGGTTGCCACATATGTCACTCAAACCGTAGCAGGACTTGTTCCGCGAATCCACGTAAATGCCGTAGTATCAAGCGAACACAAAAAAAAACTACCCGAGACTGCGGTGACGATCAAGAAACCACAGGAAGGATCAAAAGAACCACACACACACACACACGAGAGCAGCGGGCGGCAGCAGTGTGGGAGGCTTAACCAGCTTAACGTCGTCGACCCATCTCTTGCTCGCGTGCGCTCCCTGCAGCGATGACTGGATTTTTTCGGTTCCCTTCCCTTCTCAAAGTCTCAGGGTTCCTTTTTAGACAGTCAGCAGCTCACACACAACGTAAATTTACCAGAATCGGAGCCCGTACGAGGGAAGAAAACGTCGCAGCGGACCGGTTCATTCGAAAAGTGTGAGGGATCTGCGGGATTGCACGTAGTCCCGCGGTTACGGGGATAATCATAAATAAAAAATTATTACTTTCAACCTTGATAGCGCGTTGTATATTATGTTTATATTATATATATAATAAATTGTACAATACTGCGCTTTTAAAACATATATTAATGTCAGATAAACGCTCACGAACACCCCGCGCCGCTCGAGAAGAAACGTTTTTTCACGTCGATGCGGTCGATGCCACAAATTTTTCTCACGTAGTTGCGCTATGGACTTCCTTCCTCCGCCATTGTGACGTAACCACTCGGAGCGCTCTGGCCTTCTCTTCTAGGAGGTGTTGGACGGAGGCTCGGTGTGTCACCTTTGTTTGGGGCAGTGGAGAGGGAGGTGAAAGGATGAGGAGAAGGAAAAGCGGTTGCCCAAGAGTTTCGCGCCGCCGCGTCATTGCGAGCCGCACGAAGTCGCCCCCGCCGGCCGAGCAGAGCGGCCGGTGAAGTGATGACAGTCTAAAGGGTGCCGGCTTTTATCGTAGAGATGCGGCGAAGACGTTAGTCGTCCGGGTTCTAACAATCGGAATTTGTGCACCGTATATAACGTGACCGAAGTCACCTATTTTTGCACTACGACGCTCTCCTTGTTTTTTTTTTTTTTTACTTTGAAACGCGCAAAACGTCTGCTTTGCTTGTAACTCCGCTTTTATTAGTTTCAGTTATAGCGTCAGATTTGCATTTGCACAATCGACTTTTTCCAGAGCATACTGACATCGAAATAACGTACGTGGTTCGAAATTGACGTTGGCTTCTTCATACCTGTTCGCCTATTCGACAAAACAGTGATAAGCAAGACATTTGAGAAATGGGAACTGCAACAACGAAGCAAATTGATTGATTAAGAACAAAAAAGTTGAAACGTGGCTACGTTCTAAAATGTTTGTACATGTGCCCTTTTTCAAAAGACAGTGTGAAGGTACAGTGCTAATCACACTTTTCTATAACGCGCGGGCGTGCGGCCTTCTCCGGGAGCGCCAGACTGGTGTCATTCGCGAAAACTAAGCTAGTCACGTTGCGCAACATGGAACAGCCCGCTCGAGGGGTGTCCTGCTCACTCTATCAGCTGGCGGCGAACGCGGAAGGCTGCTCTGCACGCTTTTTACAGACAACATTGCTCGAACAATTAACAAACTAAAGCATGAAGGCGTATCAACGATGTCGTCATCAAAAAACCAAAATATACCATCAAGCATTTTACTTTTATCGCTTATCAAGCTGATAGAATGAGCAGGACACCCTCGAGGGCCGTTCCATGTTGCGCCACGTGACTAGCTTAGCTTCCGCGAATGCCACCAGTCTAGCGCTTCCCGGAAAAAGCCGCACGCTCGCGCGTTATAGACAAGTGTGATTAGCACTGTACATTTGTGTTTTGTCTCGCTTACATATGTTGTGACAGTGTTTCTTCATGAGAGCCCCAAAATATCAACCTGAAAACTCTACCATCTTTCCCACGTGAAGAAAATGTCCTTCACTTATGAGGTGGCACCTAGTTTTTAACATTCAAAGCAGCGAATACCCGTGACAATTTTTTTCATTGGTCACCTCGCACGGAAATAGGCAAAATCAATGCGTTGCGGAGAATTCGTCTGCTAGCGGAGACTCCGAGCTCACCAGGGGCGTTGTGATCACTTTTCGCCCAAGCACCGCGGTGCCCTTCTCTCGTCAGCCTGTTTGCCGCTTGGGTCGGGTCGGGGACCTACTAACGATGACGTCATGCACAGGCCTTGTCTTCTACGTGGTATTGGCTTAGGAGACGAGAGGAAGAACACGCCATAATGCTTCAAAAACACAGACTTCCGAAATAGCAGTCGTCAAAGGAGGTGCGTGCAGCTACAAGAGACGCGAACTTGACGCTGCTCTCTGGATTCCGATTTCGGTCAAGATGAGAACGGGAGCATTCTCGGCTGCTGATTGGATGTGGAGTCACAGCTTCTCACTTGAAGCGCGTAATCAATCAATGAGAAATTTCTGGCCCGCTCTATCGGACAATATTTTGGTGAGAGCGTCTCACCAACTCACAAATTGAGAGGAAGGTCTCGCGGCCTCTGCTGTGATTGTCTTAGGCATTCCTTCATCTATCTGTCAATGTCATCTTGTGTGCAGCAGCAGAACAACTCAAGGATTGCAACACAAGCCCGGGTTGTTAATGGCTTCCAAAGTGGAAACGCAGACGGCAACTAACGCTTCAATGACAGTCATTTGAGACATTGCACAGAAAATGTTGTTTTTAGAGCGCAGCTCTTAGGCGCCCGTTTCCGGCTTGAGCGGCGTCGGCGGCACCGTCGGCGTAACCGCGCGGTGCATGATGGGTAAATTTCCCCGCTAAATTTAGCGGAAAGTTTCCCGCTAAATCTAGCGGAAAAGTTTCCCCGCCAAATTTAGCGGGAAATTGTCCCCGCTAGATTTAGCGGAAAATTCTCCTCGCTAAATCTAGCGGAAAAGTTTCCCGCTAAATTTAGCGGAATATTTTCTCGGCCCCTTCCCCCCCCCCCGGCTCGAGGTCACATGAACCCCAGGCCACGTAACCCCCCCCCCCCGTGCCTTCCCCTCCTCCTCAAGAGCTGCGCTCTAATTCGGCGTTACAGGGAGTTGTAAACGGCTTTCATTTTTATAGAGCGCAGCTCTTAGGCGCCCGTTTCCGGCTTGAGCGGCGTCGCAGTCGCTGTCGGCGTCGCCGTCGGCGTAACCGCGCGGTGCATCATGGGAAATATCCCATAATGCACTGCGCGGAAAGGAGGAGGAGGAGGAGGGGAGGAGGGAGGGAGGAGGAGGGAGGAGGAGGGGAGGGAGGAGGAAGGGGAGGAAGGGGAGGAGGAGGAGGGAGGGAGAAGGAAGGGGAGGAGGGGAGGGTGGAGGAGGAAGAGAGGAGGGAGGAGGAGGAGGGGAGGAGAAGGGGAGGGGAGAAGGAAGAGGAGAAGGAAGGAGGAGGGAGGAGGAGGAAGGGGGAGGAGGGAGGAGGAGGATGGCAGGAGGGAGGAGTATTTGGTAGGATGAGAAGTTGAGGAGGAGGGAGGAGGAGTTTACCCTCCCCTTAGTACCCTTCCCTCCTCCTCTTCAAAAGCTGCGCTCTAGTTAGGCGTTACAGGGAGTTGTAAACGGCTTTCATTTTTTTGATGACCGTAATGACAACATACTTGAAATGAAAGATGTGGGATTTTTTTATATCTTTGCGTGTGAAGAAAGCATTGTGGTGCAGTTATAACTACTGTCAATGAAACGCAACAAACCGTAGGATCACAGCCAGTAATTTGTTATGTTATATCATATTTTTTTATTGCTGGCCATAAGCCGTCTAGAATATTGAAAGCACTCGTAGTATTGCGCATGAAAGTTCAGCAACGAAACCTTTATTTAGCGGATAATTTTTTTCGCTAAATTCTGCGCAGAATCTTTTTTTACTGAATTTCGGGGTGAACTTTTTCCGCTAAATTTAGCCAAAAAAATTACCTCCTCCTCCTCCCTCTCTCGTGACTCTCGTGACATCACATGTGACGTCATTATGGGAAACGTCCCATAATGCAACGCGCGGTTACGCCGACGGCGACGGCGACGCCACTCAAGCCGGAACCGGGCGTTTAAGAGCTCCGCTCTAAAATGATGAGCCATTCCGCTTTGTGAAGGCGGATAACCTTCGCGTCTGTGTGGTGTTTAGCACACCACGCAGACGTATCACCGAAGTTTGTAACAAAGGTACGAACACATTTATTGTCTTGATCGGTGATCATCGTGACGAACGGTACGCACACACATGTGGAGGACAAACACCGCTCCTTGGAGTCGGAGGAAACTAGACACGCGCGACGGGACCGCAACCCGGCGGAAGGAAAGGAAACTGGGCACGCAAGCGGGGGCTGGGAACAGCGAGAAAGAGAGGGCGATGCGCTTCCCTCGCCCAAGCTTCAACCTTAGCAAGATTTATTCCTCCTCCTCCTCCTTTCCTCCTCCTCTTCTCGTGACGCTAAATTTGTTCATGGGTGACGTAACACGAAGTCGTGGTGTCACTTTCCCCGCTAAATTGTTGTGGGAAACTAAATTGGTGTTGAGGTCATGTGGCGCCTATTTCCCCGCTAAATTTAGCGTTGAATTTCTCCCGATAAATTTAGCGGGGAAATTGAATTTGTGTTGAGATCACGTGATGTCAATTTTCCCGCTAAATATAGTGGAAACATTTCCCCGCCAAATTTAGCGGAAAACTTTTCCCGCTAAATTTAGTGGAGAAATCGACGTCACGCGACACGTAGTCGTGACGTCATTTTGCGCGCCAAATTTTGCGGAAAAATTTCCGCTCTAAACTTAGCGGGGAAATTGACGTCACGTGACACGGCCGTGACGTCTGTTTTCTTGCCGCCAAAAATGATGTCCCGAAGTCGTGACGTCACGAAGCTGTGGCGTCATTTTTGTTGCCGAACACGAAAAATCCACGGGACCCTAGCCATAAACAGCTTGGCGGTAAAAATAAGAACCCCCAAAGCGCCTACCGGTAGGTTGTAATAGTGAAACATCCATCATAGCCAGAACCTTTCTCGGGAAAGGGGGGGGGGGGCCTGCTGGAAAAAAGAGCTCAAATCTCATTCATTTTTGCACCAAACCAATGTGCACGAATGAGCAACCCAATGAAACTTGAATGTGAAATTACCCTAGAAACCCACAAGCTGAATATAAGAAAATGAGACTAGACAATGGATATGTGTATTTTGGTGCGAAAATGAATGTGCCCGAATGAGAAAAATAGGCAGACTGCCATGAGCGGTTATGTGCATTGTAAGGAGGATTCAATCGTTTTGAATGAGAAAGCAGGATAGAAACGAATAAGCACCAATGAGCAGAAGAACTGAAAATCCAGCAGCAGTAATGTGCAATGGCTAGGGATTTTAATGTTATGCTCATTGAATTTTTAATATTATTTCAATGGCAGAAAATATCGCGGGAAAGGTCTACTGTAGCCGTTCTTAATGCGGCAAGCGCACTAAAAGCAGCTACAGCAAACCTACCTTGCGGCAAAGTGAGAGACGCTGCAGTGTTGAAACACAAATTTTACTTTTCTGAAATAATAAATAGTAAAAACATGAAAAGCGTCGTCCTTGACGAGGATAATGGTCAGACTCCAAACACCCTTGGTCTCTTATTCGTTGCTCAGTACCTGGCGCATGTCCCAGGTCACGTCCCAGGTCACGTATGGCGCTATTTATATGCGTGGTCATTGCTGCCATTCGCTCAGCCAGCTAGCACATCGCCACTGGCGCCGTGTTCACGTAGCCAGTCCTCGTAGCATACTGGAAGAAAAAAATAATACGCAACTATTAAACTTTGCATAAATTTGACAGAGAAATTTTTAATATTTAAAACAACCTAAGTGTGGGGTAATTTTAATCTTGCAGTATGCAAGGTATTTTTTGTTATTTTTTATATAAATAAAAAAATAAGATACGTCTATCCTTCTTTAGTTTATACTTGTGGGCATGGCGGAAATAGACGGCTGGATAACCGTCAGAATATGTCGACAAATTACAAATATATGGCAATTAACTTTTTATTTAATGGTTTAATGAGGCATGTTGCAATCACAGTTTTAAAGTGAGCCATTATTAAAGGCAAGCCCAATTTCGACAATTCGTAAAAATTTGTCGCTTTGAAATATTCATTGTTAAAATTTTCTTTTTCATTGCCTAACTCAAGAACTGCGCACTGGAAAGAATCTGGGAAGTTGTGCCAATAACTGTCCATAGAAAAGTGACAGTCGTTTTAGCCATCTCGTCACTATCTGTACAGCATATCCTTGGTAGATGCGCCAGTCAACCGCCAATTGCAACATGCCCATTAAACCATTCTTAACAAGTTTTGGTAGGTTAGTCAATACAGGTGATGGTAATACAGCCATATAAATGTTATGGAAGAAATAAAAATACCCTGCATTTTTAAAAGATTCCTAGTTAAATGCATCCAACATTTAACGAAAAAATCTAGTGCACCACTGTGAAATGTGGTATACCAAACAAACAAAAATAAATGTTCGAAAGGTTTGATACTCTGCACATTATTTTGTACCATATTTTTTAGTATTGAGACATCTCCATTTGTTGGTTATATTAATCTGTTGCTTCTTCTTCACCTTGTGATCAGGTCATGAGAAATATGGCGGCCCTGTTGAATGTAATCACTTACTGATAAAACGGAGTAAACACGGAAAGTGCCATAAACTACGAAGCTACTCACCTTCTAGCACATTAAGTTTTGTTGGAGTCAGTGGTGGTTTCGCAGCACCTCCAACATTTATCAAGCGGTTAGACACCTTGCCACTCGTTGATCGGTTTTTCAAAATATTGCGTCCCCATATGAGCATGTGGCAAGATTCCTCACAAACTTTGACTCTTTTGTTTGTCGCTGACAGGCGAATCCATTGGTCCAAACTAAGGGTAACACTGTCATTTATACAGACCTGCAAATGAAGGAGAGCAATGGATATCAATAAAAACAAAGGCTTCATTTGTAATCCTACGAAGCTGTTGGAAATGACAGCAAGTACACAACCTTCAAATTAACTGGCATTTTCAGCCGGCTTTATATCATGACCAAAATCTTAAAACATTGATCGTTCATTTTCTAATGGCAGACTTTAAGAGCAGATATAAATCTAGCTTATGGCTTCTTTGTAATTTTGTCCTTCCCAGTACTTTGTCAAAATACTTAAAAAACTAAAAAGGCAACAGCATGCTATAAAAAATGTCACTGCATCAGCTTACCGTTCTTCCATCAGTTCTGAGTTTAGCCTTCTTCACGACATCATGCTTGATGTTTGCATTTATTGAACACTCCTGACGGAAAAAAAGAAACTTCAAGTTAAACATTTTAAATCACCATGGTTGTGTCTTAGGCTGTTTTGTAAAATTTGTGCATCAGAAGGAAAGAGATACGCACCTGCTCCAGTGCTCTCAAGCTTTGATTTGATGCTGTTTACACCCTCGAGAATCACATTCAAAACGTCTGTGTTGTTGGCCTCTATTGTCCGCATCTTTTCAATGTCTTCCTTAAGTTCCCTTGTAGTTTTTGTTTTAGGGCAACATACTTCTGATGGAGATCGTCGTACAACTTTTTGGAAACAACAGCCCCATCATCCCCACTGTCTGTATCACTGTGGCTTTCGTATCTGGCATGCTTCGCGCTGCGAGCCTCTGGGAAAAGTGGGTTCTTGCGCTTCTGAGACAACTTTTCTGAAATTATTTGCTTCATCTTTGCTGTTGCTTCTCTTGTACGATTCAATTTTTGCTGAGCCTGCAATATTACAAGTACATGTAGGGAAAGCTCCAGCATCTTTTGACTTCATTGGCGGTCACATTTTCATGGACACTCTTCTCAAAATAATAATTGTAATGTACACCAACATTTTTTACAAAGAAAAATTTAGTATTTAATTACAATAAGGATTTCTTCCAATGCAATTTCTGTTTTCAACCACAGCAAATTATGTAGAAAATTGTTAAATTTTGTGATAAAACTCAATTCTGCAGGTTTTTTCTTTTTAACTTTAATGAAATTTTAGAACGAAAATGAGGTGACAGATTGTCTGGGTGCCGTCCTCACTGCATTATTGCGCGGGGCTTATCAGACATTTGAGAAACGTCACAGTATGTTGACTAATTAACAAATATCTGTGAATTAACTGTTTGGGGCTATGTTGCAATTGCAGCGAAGCGAACCACTGTTAGGGTACTACCGAATTGAAACAATCTGCAAAAGGGCAGCACGCTTTTGGATATTCATAGCTAAAATTTTGCCTTTCGTGTCCGGGTTCAAAAACCGCATGCTGGAAGGAGCGCATTATGTTGTGCACTGCCGGCCAGCGTTTTGAGTCAAGCCACGAAAGGAAACATTTTTATGATAAATATCTAAAAACGTGTAGCCTTCTTTAAATTGTTCAAATTCGGCTAGGCTTTAATAATAGCTGCATTTAAAACTGCAATCGAAACACGGTCTAATAAACCGTTCTAATGTCAACCGAGCACAATAATTATAAGAAAAACATCCACATACATACCTATCACCTTTTTGTTTTTCTTAAAAAAAAGAACAAAAATCGTTATATAGTGTTTTACGCTAGATTAATAATTGGAGTTGTGTGGATATTTATACAGCGAGTCGTTGGTCAGCCAAGATTTATCAGTCATATTCAACCTCATTTCTCTGAATATTACAGAAAATCGGTAATCTTCCAAGGTGCGCTTTAAAACTATATGGAGGAATAAATAATGAACTACAGTACCAAAAACAGACTAAACGGAAAAATAATATAATTATAATTTCAACCAGAAACACCAGCTAAAATCAGTTCTTATGTGAAATATGAATTTTCATACTTTAATCTGTATTTACCTGTTAAGGCCATCGTTTTATTTAGTTACCACTTGTAGTGACATTTAGTCTTTTATTTCATAGTGTAAATAATTTTCGTGGCAACACAGCTCATTCGTACAAATTTCGTTGAAGGAACTGGAGGAGTTTTATGATAGTTCTAAAGGGAGAAGCAGGCAACAAGATGCTTGCCGTTTCGCCCCGAAGAGCTGCTTGGTCGTCTTCCGAACTGCTGTGCCCGACAACCTGGTCAAGGACTTTAGGTAGAGGGATCCTGTTGCCCCTTTTGATCCTATCCTCGATCGACGACTTCAGTCTGCAAAGTGGTACACACAGACACAATAACGTATAGTGCAATTCCTCTGGTATGTCGCTGCGAGGAACTGCAATGATATATATCACCTGCCAGAAGTAGTATTTGAGCTTTAAAACAGCCCGGCTCTCCTCCGTCCGGAGTCAAAAAAGCGTCATAGAGGTGACCCTTCTTGTAGTCATCCTCACTTCTCGGTTCAAAGTTTTTAATTGCAGATGTACTGATGATAGTCCTAGGTCGTGCTGTTCCAGTAAAATATTGCACATATGCGAAATTCATCTCTGTAAGATAAAATACAATCGAATTTAATATAAAGTAATCGCATTATGTTCAAACAATTCCAACCGTCACATCCGCATCTAGTGAAACAAATGTGGATGATCACTGAGGTAATTTATTACAGAAACCAAGCATCAAGGCAAAATCGTTGACTTCCTCAGTTCCCGATCAATATTTTTTATATTAATTAGACGTCCCAACCAACTTGTTTTACGTACACAGATAATAACCGAAGTGACAGCGTGCGGTTTAGAGAAGCTCGTTCTAACGAACGCTAGTTTCAGCGACAACAGTTTCATCAGGTCGCCTCGAAACTCAAAATTCGGTTTCGAGAAGATGGCAGCCGCCGGCATGCTGCTTCCGACGTTTCTCTGACGCATGAGCCTAGCTTGCCGATTAGTCAGCGATGAACCCTTGTAAGGTGCGTGCTCGAACTTGAGATTGTTAACATTTGTTCGAGGCGACAGCGAGCGCGCGTAGCGTGGTTTGCTTCAAAGACCGGTTCAGACACTTTGCGTTTGACTGCGTTGCGTCGAGAACCGAAAGCGAGGCACCGGCATCATCTGTGCTTCGTGTGAGCCGTGAAATCCAATTCAAGGAATCATATTGGCACGCGATATAAGTAGCGGGGATGTCCTGGTTTCTCGCAGCCGCAACGCAGTCAAACGCAACTGTCTGAACCAGAGCTTAAAGCCCGGTTCAGACAGTTGCGTTTGACTGCGTTTGACTGCGTTGCGGCGGCGAGAAACCAGGACATTCCTGCTGCTTATATCGCGTGCCAAGATGATTCAGCGAGGATTGGATGCCACGCTTTTACGAAGCACTGATGTGCGGTGACTCGCTTCGTTTCCGACGCAACGCAGTCAGAACGCCTCAAACACAAGTGTCTGAACCGGCCATAAATAACGGATTGCCGCCGTGCACAGATCGCGTTTCTCTGAACCGCACTTCCGATAAAATGTACGTTTTTCGCTAAAAGAAGAAGAAGAAGAAGAGAAAAAACAAAAAAACAGACCCGCCGATTTTTGTTTATTAAGCCCGCCTGAATCGCGTTTGTATATTAACGTCAGGTAACGCAGTTTCGTTTCGCCGATCCAACCATGCGCCGGCGCAAACTGCTGTTGAACTGTATTTTACTACAAGAAAATCTTACCCTTTCTTCCTGTGGGAATGGATGTCCTGCGGTTTTTTCAGAAACTGTGCTTTAAGAGCTCATACGCAGCAGGGAATGCAACCAAGACTAACAGCTCAAACTGAAACTACGTTCAAACCCCGCCAAACACGCGCCGACTCCGGCCGGCCACATAGCAAGACGGCCACTTTATACGTATGGAAAATACAGAACAGTACTACGACTCTAATAAAAATAACATTATAAGTTTTATTTTACAACTCAAAATTCTATTTAGTCCAGTACATTGTAATTAGCACTACAGACTGTAAAAATGGTTTTGTTTACAATACGGTTTATGGCGTGATAGCGTGCGTTTGACGTTTTCGCAGTACCCGGGTAGCCATCCCGCTCTCCCGCTTTGCCTGGCATTTTTACGAAGTCGCGCCTAATTGTCGGTTGCGCAGACTTGACAAAATCACCCGTACTGCGTCGTCAGAGCATCAGGGGTAATTTACAGACCGTTCCGCTGCGTCGGCAGTGGTGATAGCGTTGACCTTATTGTGCCGTCCCCTCAATGCCACTTAAGGGCCAAATATAAAAAAACTATAGTGAGTCTTTTTTTGTTTTCATTAAAACACTGAGTATTCGAGAGAAATCAGGTCATGCAGATCGGCGCAGGTGAGCGACGTGCGGTAACCTATCACTGCTCCCTCAACGCTTGTCGAAGCTAGGCGCGTGTTCACCGATTCAGGTGTAAAGTTAGCACAAATAAAATAATTGATTGGGATAGCCCTGTCACGACATCGTTTGATACGTTTGGATTGCACGAGTAATCATGCGATGGATCCAGCAGCTACGAGCGACTCCCTGGTAATTATTCAGGATTGATTTCTGACAACGTTGAGTTGTGGTGTCCGATCACAAGTTGTGTGAACTTTCCTAGTAGGTATGGGCACGTAGCTTCGGATAATACCTCGTCACACAACACTCGCGCTAAAAAAAAAAAAAGAAAAGAACGAACGCAGGAGTGCTGCGTCTGACATTATGAAATTCGATAGAACATTGTTTTTTACGTTCACGACATCGGCATTGCATGGTTGCTCTTACCTTTTGGAGAAGTGTACTTCATCGCTAGTATACTGTATCGAGGAAGCTCGTGCTGCAACTACCAGCCTAGCGCAACGCGCGCGGGGCGTTATAAGTTTCAAGAACATTTGCTTTGCTCGTCCCGCAACTGTTCTATTTGACTGTCCCTCAAGTGCTGACCACGTACTGCTGTCAATGAGCATAGAATACATCAACGATCACAACCGCAAAAGGCACAACGTAAGACACATCACAACATATTTGTCTCACCACAACAAAATTATGGAATGAATGAATGAACGATGTGTTGTTAGGAATATTGCTGCTGGAGAGTAAAACAGACGTGCATGGGATACATATGAGTGGCTTATTAGGTCGTTTAAGAGCTTGTAACGACAAATAGGGACAGAGAGACACCTGAGTGTGACAAGGCTATTTAAAGCAATAATGGGAACAATAGCAAACAAGAAGCTTCTATTGCGAGATTTAAAGTCATCATTTTGAGTTATACAACCACATTCTTTCTAACCATAATATTTCTGCCTCCCAGGTTTCCTAGTACGCTCTCTGGCTCCTAGACAGCTTGCTGATAGGCTCCGGTGGTGGATCTGAAGCAGTCCCATTCTTGTTTGCTTATGTTTACTGCATAGGTGTACAGTGAACAGAAACATGCTATGTGTTCACCCACACATTGTTTTAAATGAGTTGAAGGCATAAATCTTAGCAATTCTCACTATGTGAAAAAGACGCGCCATATATGCGTTATTCGTTTACTAAGCAGCAGGAAGCTCTTACTACGCCGAAGAAAGTTAGGACTGGTTTGTCTAACGAGCTATATTTTCGCTGCTGGGCACCACGTCAAACCGTCAGCAGGAAACTGCGCTTTGAAAGCGTAATCCGAAAAACAGGTGCCTTTGCTAAAAAAAATAACTTCAAGCGGCGTGCCAGAAGACGTGGCGGCCTGCAAAACGATTCTGTTACCTACCCCGCACTCGGCTCTTTAGTCCGTACGCCACTAAGCTTCGCAACATTATCTCAAACTGTAGAAGTCAACGAGCCGGAAAATATTCCATTTCGTTTTCATCGTAAAAAGGAGCCGGCAGTGCGAATATCTTAGGCCTCTTTGGCGATTTCATTATTACGGCGCTGCGCTGGCGCTTCAAGTCCGCCTGCACGTATAAGACACGTTCACGGCGTGATGCGCGCGCATTTAGCGGCACAGGTTCAATCCGCTTGGAGTCTGAACGGGCGACAGAAGAACAGTGCCACCTCAACACTTGAACCGACGCCGGATCAGCGTAGGCCTCAGTGATGAACTTGTTCCCTTCGGGCAGCCTGGCAACCTCGAAGCCAGTGTCAGGCGGTACGCCTCTATCTTACATTTAATTGAAACGTGGAACTGCAGTTGGTCAGTGCTCCACAGGGGAGAAACCAAAGTCACTCGTCCATGAGGACCGATAGCCAAGGGTACAGGGTACCACAAGCACCTGCCATCCTTGCGCTCCAAAACGACGACGCAGTATTGCCAGTTTCAGGCATCTCATAGTTGTATTTTGACTTTCGTAAAGGTCTATGTTCGCCATTTTTGCTGGTTCAAACAAGCGCTACGCCGATACTAGGGACTCTACCGATACGTGCGCAACCGAAACTGCTGCATATGAAACGGATTTCTGTAGCATTATGACCAGTAAGCAGCGGCCGAAGCAGTACCGACGGTACCTGGCGCCTTTATCTGAAGAGAGCGTGCCGCGGTCGACGCGTGCTCGGTGGCATCAGACCGGGAAGGTGACGCTTGTATAGTCGGTGAACTGTATTTCTATTTGTTAGCTGAAATATTTTGGTTGTCAGATTCTTACTGAAGATGCCCTCGACCTTTGGAGCAAGAAGTCAGCTTCGCAGTCGCAGTCTCACTATCGTTCAGATGAGGTTTGTTCGTTTCAAGCGTTTTGCAGACGCCAAAGGCTGGATTATTTGTGTGTCCGTTAAACTTTAGGTACTCAATTGTTCTTTAGTCAGCGAAAATGTGACTTGCGAGCAGCATAGTTCTCAGCATCTGTTCCATGGGGTCCAGTGAGATGTTGTGGGAAGGAAGATGCCCTGCAAGAGCATGTTCTTCAGAGCATGAGACATAATCTAGATATAAGTACGTCTGTTCCTGAGCACTGAAATGGTCCCATGTACGGTTGGTTGGTGTCGGGTTAGTGTGCTGCAGAAGGTCTACCTCCTGTAGACGCTCGTTACCTCCGAAGCCAAAGCACAAGTGTGCTTCGGTTACGCATGCATGCTTGTGCTATAAAGGCAAGAAAACTGGCTACGACTTGGAAGAGCGGCTTCCTGTTAAATTTAACATTGTCGCCGCCGCTGCTCTGGGCCTCCATCATATTCCGAACCCTACGAGCATTTAACTACGCCGACGACATTACCATCTCTGGACATGCCGAAACCGGTTTTGACACGAAGACAGCGCTGCAAGCGGGTCTGGAAATGCCATCCACTCACACCTTCGCCGCGTCGGCATGTTTCACGTCCCCGGAAAAAACAAGTACATGTTGGCCTGACCGTGGGCATTCTACCTGGACTTGGGCCTCGCACTGACGGTAGTCAGATAAGCAAAGCCTTTATAAAGATCGCTGGGTGAATTTTGGTGCAACTCTCAAATAGCAGCCAGATAGGTTAAATCCTTTCGCGGCAATGGAGACACGGCCTACACCTGCTCGTCTCCATCGTCTGGGCGGCATGGAGAACGCCTCGCCAGATTCTGGTCAGGTCCGTCTGACCGAAGGTGGCCTATACGGCGCGACCTACTCCTCAAACTGGTGACACCGACAAGATTGCAACGCTGTATAACGAGGCCGCCAGACAATCCTCGGACTCCCTCGACACACACGAACGTCAGAGCTTCGCAAGTGCCTGCACCTCGTCGACCTTCGAGAGACACTGGAGCAGCAACTCGACATCCACATGGCCCGACCCCGACGCCCACGCTGCAGGAGACGGTGCTCGTTTCATTGGAGTAAGCTGTAACAAACAAACGACCTGCCGCCTGAAGCGCCTCCATGGGATCTTATTGATCTCACACCCAACATTGGCCTGTCCACTGAAATATGGATGCGCCAAACGCCACGCCAAGCATCGGGGCTTGTGCTCGTCACTTACCCACAACCGAGGTCACCGCATTATCGCCAGGACCCTGCCCAGGTCATCGCGTATACGGATGCTGCCCTGCACATCCCGTTGGTCACCGACAACTGCAGGTATCCCATGATCCTGCAGGTGTGATCCTATCGTTGTTGCAAACACCAACGCGATACACTTTCATCGCCGAACAAGCGGAAGCCCGCGCCGTCCTCCTCGCCTCCAGACGTGGTCAGAATCAGTGCTTGGCACGCTTACGGTGTTCACGAACTCTCCAAACACGATTCGCTGCTCTTCTGGCTGCATCTACTCACATCAAGTCCGACAATGTCCGCCGCACTATTTACGACACTGCACTTCGCCTGTACCGCCATCGAAGAGTCAGTCGGCATACGCTGGGTTCAGGACATGCGGGAATTGACGGCAACGAGAAAGGCCCTGCGGGCTGCATTGGAGGAGCTGCATAAAGATTTCCCACCTCTTAGCGGACCTTGCCGGTGCCTCCACGTCGCCAAGCGATGACCAGTTTCCCGAAGACGAAGCCTACGTGTACGACCCGATCGATGCTGTTCGTCTCGTCCGTCGGTTCGACTTCTCATTTCGACATGGACCCAGAACGGTTGCCATACGAAACACGTTCCGTAGGCGCAAATGGTCCTGCTTCGACGCATTAGGACAGGTGGAGCGGTCACACCTCATCATGTCTATCGCTGGCTGACCCGGCAACGTAAACTTGACCCTTGCTATGTCCCACCAGACCCTCGCTGCCAGCGATGCAGAGACCCAGATGCCCTCCCGAAACTTCGCCATCTCATTTGGGAGTGCGCAGCTCTGGATTGCCGCAGCGTCGAGCAGCCTGGGCGCACTCTTCTTCCTGAAGACCTTCCACGCTGACCATGCAAGAATGGGCGCATCCTGCCGGCGACTCTGGAGCGCCGGACGAGGGTTCCTAGCTTCCCTCCTCGGTACTTGTGTGGCGGAGCGGACTTGGGCCCTCGTTATAATGAGACTACATCATCATTTCACGCCGCCAAGGACGTAGACGCCACGCTTGAGAGCGACCACGCCGCGTCGGTCCCTTGGGCCGGGGTCGCGCTGCTCATTCATCGTGTGCGGGGATGGCCTGCGGACGCGAGTCGCTGTGGTGTTCGTGGTTCGGGTGGCGCGTGCCGAGTTTCTCTTGGAACTTGTTGCCCCCGCGCCAATCCGGGCTGCGGATTTCGCGGTGGCTCGCGCTCAAATATGTCTGGGAGCTGTCTTTTGTGTCGTGTTTGGGCGGCACGTGGCTCCTGCTTTGGGGGCTGGCGTTTCGTCCTGAGGTTAAAATAGCAAACGTTGTTGTCTCACCTGCTCACCTCAGCTTCCTCTGTGCTTTCAGCCTGTCAGCGACTATGGTGCCACAATGGCTTCCGAAGGGCAGTTTGGTGCACAAGCACATGTGTTGCGCTCTGAAGGTCTTTTGCAAAATATAGTGCCTGATACCGCTCGCATTGGTATTGATGATGCGCCCAATGCTATCTGATGTGAGACAGTATGTTGCCTTCTTTTCCTTATTTGTTGCTGTAAACACTCTTTCATAGGGTCCACCATGTTCTGGACAAGGGATTTAAGCTTGTTTGACCACTGGCCAGCTGAGTGAGGCAGATTGCAGTAGGCATACTTCTCGACAGAGTGAGATTCCTTTGGTTGAAATGTCACCGGTGTTGCTCTCTGGTGAAATTCTGCAAACTGAAAGTATGTTTGAGGAGGCCGAGTCTCTGTACAGCGTAGACAGCCTTTCGAGCTTCTCGGTTAGCTCTCTGGGGAGCTCGGAGTGTGAAGAGAAAGACATTCAAACTGAAGTAGAGCAGCCCAGCTCTCCTATTGAACATGTTTCTGATGCACCATCAGCATTCAGCGTCAGGAATTTTGACTTGACCACTCAAATTTGCAAATGTACAACAACAACTGTAGTGGAAGTGCTTGTTTTTCTGCTGTCATTTCTTGCAAAGCACCGGCCAACTGTGTCAGCCTTGGTTGACATCTTGCAGCTCTTCAATGTCGTGTTCCAGAAGGACATCCTGCCTAGTACAAAGTACCTGTTCAACAAAGCATTTTCCAGTCCAACCCTCATGATGCAGTATCGCATGTACTGTGAGTATTGTCTAGGATATGTTGGCATTCAAGAGCAGCTACGTTTGCAACAGTCAACATGTCCACATTGTCACCAGAAATTTTCAGTGACAACTTCACCCTACTTTCTCGTGTTACCCCTTGCACCACAACTAAAGTTCATGTTTGAAAATCAACTAGGGTTTGTCCAGGAACTTCAATACAAAAATGAAAAAAAAACACAAAAATATGTCCTGTCTTGAAGACATCTTTGATGGCACTCTGTGTAAGAACTTTCCAAACCTGGTGGCCCCTTGCCTTTCCGTAACAATTTTTCATTTTCTTCAGTGTTCAGTGTTCAAATCTTCCCGTGCCTCTGTGTGGCCTATTCATATCATGCTAAAATGAACTTCCACCAGTGTCCAGGGAAAAGAATTTGCTGCTGACAGGCTTATGGTATGGTAAGGGGGAACCAAACATGGATATGTTTCTGAAGTCGTTTGTCGATGATGCAAAGCATTTGGCTACAACAGGAGTTAAATGGAAGCATGTTAATGGTACCCTTATCAATAGTAAATTCGTTGCAACCTGTTGCTGCGTAGACAGCGTTCCTCGTCCTGCGATGCAAAAGTTGATGCAGTTCAATGGGTATTATGCTTGTGGGTGGTGTTACCACCCTGGTGAGAACGTAGGTAATGTTGTCAAGTGCCCTGTAGGCCCAGAATGCTACCCCGACAGGACTAATGAGAAAATGGAAAAGGAAATGGAACAAGCATTTGTAACGAAGACAACCATTTTTGGTGTCAAGGGCCCGTCGGCATTGATAAACATGCCAAAGTTTGGGATAGTAACCGGCTTCGTACCCGATTACATGCATGCTGTCCTCCTTGGGGTAGTACGGCAACTAGCAGAGCTATGGTTCTCGTCTGCTGGTGAAAAGTTTTATATCGGTGAGCCCTCTACTGTAGCTAAAATTAACAAGAGGTTAGAAAGGATGTTTCCCCCCAATACTGTTTCTCGACTGCCAAGGCCCATTTTTGAGCGACGGTTCTGGAAGGTGTCCAAGTGGAAATGCTGGTTATTGTACTATGCTTTTCCTTGCCTCGATGGCATTCTTCCAAGAAAATATCTTAAACATTTTGCTTTGCTTTCGCAGAGTGTGTATGCTCTGCTCAAGGACTCTGTGATGCATACAGATGTGAATAATGCCGACCTTATGTTGACCCAGTTTGTTTGTGGGATGCAAGAGTTGTACAAGAAAAGATCAATGACATACAACGTCCATCTGCTCACTCATCTGCCGAAAAGTGTAAAGGAGTGGGGCCCGTTATGGGCCCATTCTGCTTTCGCATATGAATCTGCAAACGGCTTTCTTTTAAAATTAGCAAAAGGAACACGAAAAGTACCTCTGCAAATAGCAAAGAGTTATCTTTTGTACCACTCTGTGTACTACTTCGTTAAATGCTACAGCAGGCAACAAGCAGTGCAATAGTTTTGCGAGGGCTTGCTTGGATCAAAGAGCTTAGTGCATACAAATGAGGTGGAGAAATGCCACCTTATTGGCAAAGGCTTAAAACATGGAAGAAGCCACAATCTTTTCGGTAGCTGTGTTGTTTTACCTGGTAGTATCTGTACTGTGTATAAAAGGATGATTGCAGGGGGTGAGTTGTTGCACTCAAAAGAATATGGTAAATGCAAGCGTCGCAATAATTCCTTTGTACAACTGAAGAACGACTTGTGTGGAGAAATATTGAAAATCTGTGTATACAAGGGAAATGGTGTTTACCGTTGCGTGCTACTTCTTGAAGAGTATGTCTCGTCAAGAACACATCATGTGACCCATGTAAATGAGTATTATTCTAAGCAGAATGTGAGGATTGTCTCAGCTGACAATGTCTTGTCAAAATTTGTTGTCATGCGGTCAGGCAACAGGTTATTTGCCAGCCTTTTGTTCAACTATTATGAAAAAGGAGTAACCATAATGTCATGTTAGCAGGTATGTTTGGTTTGCCTACACCTCCTGCATTTATACTCTCAGTGTATGTACATCGCTGTATCCTACTTGTTGTTGCAGACTATCTTGAGGAATCTTGAAGGGCGTGTTGTGTTCGGTCTCCAGGATTGAAAGCTTGTAACAAAAGGACAAGGACAGAACCACTTGTGGTGTCTGTCCTTGTTCCTTTATGTGAAATGCCTTTAATCTTGGAGAATGCATACCGGAATTACATTGCCCTGCCCTGCGCTACACTTCCTGTGCCATGCAGGTGGGTGCAGCTGAATCAAGCATACCTACTGACATTAGCAGGGTGTCTACCAACCTGGAAAAGCTACAATTGCAAAGGAACTTTTGAGCTTCTGAAAAAGTCAGGCTAAATCATGAAAAACTTAGCTAAATCTGAGAAAATGATCACTGACTTAACAGAGCCATTTATGTAGCGTTTCTTTTAGAGGGAAACAGCCATGTCGTTTTGGCGTCAGCCTTTCTTTCCATGTGCGTCCCTCCTGCAGCAAGGAACTACAAGTGCAGCTAGTTCTGAGGTTTTATATGCAAAAGAAAACCTAGAAAAGTTTGAGAATTAGACATATAATAGTTTGGTAGACACCCTGATTAAGCAATAATTTAGTATTTTTTTTAATAAGGGAGAATAGCTCTGTGGGAGAAGTCTGTTTTCATAAAGACGAAGGTGACTTGGGCTGTATTAAACAAGAACACGTACAATGTGTTACTGTTTGTAAATGGTTTACGTTTGTACTGTGAAAGGTTGCGGCTTCCAGTTAAAATAAAGTATTGTATTTGAAAGAGCAGTCGTGATGTTCTTGTGTACCAGGGCCTACTATTGCTTTACAGGCTGCTGCAAGTTTGTTCCCTGTATGATATATCTGAATGTTCATGCCATTGGGACTTCAGTTCCACTCGGGGCACTATTAAAAAAAAACTTTTTGAACGCATTTTTATTTCTTGTGTTATATGGAAGCAAATAATGAACAAACAATTATACCAATAATTTTCAGATTGGCATAATAGTGAGCACAGATACTTGTGCAATTGGGGAGGGGGAAGCCCTCTGGTGCGGCCTTGGCATGGTAATTGAGCTTGTATTTACTATATAATAAGTCAGTGGTAATACGTCAAGGTATGGACACTAATGAGCGAACCATTAGTCCTAATAAATGCTTGCCAATTCCAGAGATCGACTTCACTTGTCTAAGCCTTCACAGACCGCAGCTTCTCTGCAGTGTTTAGAGTGGCAGTAATAGGCAAACGAGGTATCATACAGATTGGTGCTAATGGTCCTCATAGACTCTGCCAGCTATCGTCTTCAAATCTGGCTTTGAAAGTTGGTTGACACAAATTGCAGCTTCCCTGTAGTGTTTGTACAAGCACCAATGAGAAAATTATGAGATTGCTTGAGGTCATAAAGCAGGCTTCACCTGCTTTATGAAGTACCCCTTTCCCGGATTTTGGCTTTCCTGCAATGTATCCCATGGCACGAATGAGAAAATGTCTCGTTATCCACATTGGTGCTATCGGCGCCAGTATGCTCATAGGAGCACATTGGTGCTCATAGAAGCTTGCCTGAGTTCTTTCCCCAAGGTTGGCTTCACCTCAATAAGAAAACTGCCCCTTTTCTCAGACTGTGGCTTCCCTGCAGTGCTCCTATGAGCACCAATGAGAAAGCTCTGGGGTTTGCACATTCGTGCTACACTGCACATTGGCACACATTAATTCTGACCACTTCCTCAATGTGAATGGGCGCCCCATTTCCAGCAAGGGGGGGGGGGGGGAGGGGTTCGATTGCCATGACTTAAGGGGCGGAGAAGGGGAAGGGGGTTAAAAATACGTGCGTATATTTTAGTGTCGGTTGGATTTCGGAGGGGGGCGGGGCGGCTGAAGCCCTATAAGCCTCACCCCCGGCTACGCCACTGTAGCATAGGTTACTTTTTTCTCGATCCCAACACAACGCCGCAGCTACTGCACCCTAAGGAAGGCAAGACTGGTTCAAATGTGGGATTCTCGGGGACTTGATTGGTTGAACAGACACATGAGCGTTCTTTAGTTTCGGACATCATAAAGAGGACTGTTCATTCTGTCAACCTCGCAGCGCGACACGTGACACGGACGACACGTAGAAGGAAATTCGGGTGCGGGGAAAAAGGAAAGGCGGATTATCGTTGGCGCCAGGTCCCGCGAGTGGAATCCGTGTGCGGAACGAAACAGGCACTCGCGAAGAAAAGCGAAACCTATTGTAAACTACAACCCGAATCGTCGTGAAAGCGTCTGATATAAGTGGTTTGAGCCCACCCATCGCGCTCGCCCAGTCTTTTTTGCCCTGTTTTAGTGCAATCTCTACTTCTTTTTCGGTAGCGTATGTTGTGTGAGCGCTGAGAAAACAATCCGAAGCGCAAGCGCCGTCTACTTTTGCGCAGGAGTTGCGGCGACGTCAGAAAGGCGCCGAGCCCTGATTGGCTCTGATCGAAGGATAGTGGGTAGACTTCAAAGCGAGTGGCCTTCCGGTCTGCCCACTCTCCTTTCAATCAGAGCCAATCAGAGCTCGGCGCCTTTCTGACGTCGCCGCAACTCCTGCGCAAGAAGCAGACGGCGCTTGCGCTCCGCCTGACGGACCACCGCGCTGGGTCCGGAAGCAAGCAACCAGGCCGTAGCGCTATGGCGGGCGCCATGTAAGCAAACCAGGCATCCTCACATTCCGGTTATCGCGTGTCATTCATGTGCTGCTCAGTGGCGCCTCCTTGCGTGGTTCTCTCCGCGAATAGCCTCGTAACCTCAAAATACTCTTCCCGCTCGTAAGAAGGGGAGAAAGATATTGGTGGGAGTGGTCAATCAAGGAGAGTGTTCTACATTGTCCTTAATGATGGAAATCCTCTTTATAGATGCCTGAATCTGCTCTGGTGCTACTTTCGGCATATGCTTTATTGGTAGTTTTGGCACGATGGTGGGAAGTGCGTCTTGCAGTACTTTGTGAGTTTTACTTCAATTAAATTTAAGTTTTATTAACCCCATAATCGCAAAAAAGAATAGCTGACAAACAAAGCTTGACGAGTCTCAGCGCCCTTTAGGGTTAGCAGCTTTGGCGGCGCATACGTTGCTCAAAGTTATTAAACCGCTACGGAAACCAAATTCTGGAGCTCATTTCTTTGTTTGAACACGACGCAGGTAGCAGTAGAACCACAGAAACATAGATATCGCGCTAGAAAACGCGAGAAAACATATTTTAAAGTGATTTAAACGATAATCAAAAACCACCTGGTAGTTGGTTATGAAGCTTCACTGGAATGTCGTGACGACAACATGCCTCTGAAAGCAGCGCCACAGCGGTATGTCCACTCACTGGTATAGATTGCCTAGGCCTGAACGCAATCCCGAGGCGTCTTGGTGGAAAGAGCCAAAACGGAGTGAGCCACCGTGGTTTCAGCTCTCGCGCGACGCGCAAACGCGTGCGCATGGCTCGTTGACGCTTCGGTTGTTCCCAGGCTTGGTGCGCGTGTCTTTGTCGTGAAGAAGTCGACGATGCAGAAGGATCATACAAATACGGCTCCAAGCCGAATCGCTTTTCGCCCACAATGAGCCACTAGCGATCTGTTGACTAGTGATGGGACGAATCTTTATCCGAAGCGAGATTCGGAGCCGAATCTGAAGATTCGTAAAGATTCGGAACAGTAGCCGAATCTCAAGAGATTCGGAAAAGTTCGGAAAATTTCGGAGCGTTGCCATGGTTGCCAGATCACGTTTATGTCTGTTTCAACTTTTAGTTATATTAAATTCACTAAATTCTACAAACAGCACAAAATATTGTTTTAATATAATATCATAGTAATGAATGAAATGTTCCGCTTTGTTTATAAGATTTCGGATGTTTGTCGAGAACGGTATGCCAGACGTCGCGGGAAAATTGGTTTCGGTTCCGGATTACGACCAAATTAGGCATGCTTGGTGCACGTGGAAATTCAAGCGCATGTTTTCATCGCCCGGGCGGTTCGGCGACAGTCGGTTGTGGGGCAGGCGGGTTGAAGAGACTTTCTTGGGCACGAGGAACCTCCGGCGTTGTCGGCGGGGTCATGGCAGTGACCACTGCGGCTGCCCTTGCGGCGAAACACAAGCGTGATAAGTTCCTCATGGATATCGTCAGGCTTGGCGTGGCCGCCCCAGCCCGGCGGGATTCGGCGGACGTGCAGCCGCTGCAGCGGCGGAGCGAGGTGATGTTTACGCAAAGGTCACGTTCTCGTACTTCGGGGTTCCCGGAGACCGGAGACGTCGACCGTGCTCGCCCGAGGTTCGCAGCACCCCGCCCCCCCCCCCCCGGCAAGAGATCGATGCCGTACTGTACGTGCTGTTCGGCAGAAGGACATTTCGTGCCCATAATTACGGTCAAAATAGCACCAGTAGCACACCCCACAGAAGTGAGTATGTTCGATTCGATTATCTTCAACGTGTGTCCACTGCGGTATTGTTGTCGGAACACGGGAAACAATCTAAAACTCCTTGCGCCGTACTATCACAGTCTCCTGTACTGCATTTGTACCTTTCTAGTTAATTATGTCTGCATTAGTTAGTGTTTGTTTCTGAACAATAAAGTTGCGTATGGACACCCCTGCGTTGCTTCTTTTTCATCAAATAAAGTTCACGTATAGAAAACTTGCTGCCGAGAACGGAGAAACGACACTGCGACGTTTTCTTCGCCGGTGCCGGTACGCGGTCGAAGTTGGGACTAGCAACACTTTTCATCGCTCTCGCGTCTTACGCAGCTCTGTAGAAGGAGACGAATCATTTCCTTGCCTGAATATATTTATTGCGCGCTGCACCACATTATGAATAATACACAGCATTTCGCTACATTCTATTTTACCGATCACCGCGAAACCGCTCAGAAACTGAGACCCTGCATTGGTTAGGCCTACTCCAACCACACCGATCAGCTCAGCTGGACCTGGGCGCGTGCCATGGTATAGAATGACAGTACAGTACATACCATACCTTGAAGTAAACGAGACGAAATGTGGTTATATGCAGCAACAGTACCTAAGAACAAACACAACTGACCGCATTCGCGAGGTTTACGACAAGGTTCACGATGCCGTCTGCAACCAGCGACGAACCTGACGAATCTCCGAATCTGCCGAATATTTGTCGCGGGAAGTTCGGCAATTTCCGAATCTGTACGAATCCGAATGTCCGGTGATTCGTCCCATCACTACTGTTGACGTCTTCGTCTTCGCTAATGTCATCGTACCCACTGCCGCTGCCACCACTCTCGTCATGTTGACCCGCCATCGCACACTCAAGGCAGCTGAGGCAGCTCTGACACCTCTGCGGCTCTGCGCTCTGACGCTCTGCCGGCTCCGCGAAATCTACAGCCCTTGGGTGCTTCGACAAAGCGAGATTGTAACGCGTTGACGCCTCCAAGTGGCAAAACTCGTCACTACGGTACGCTTGGTCCTCCGAGGCATGATGACGTCAAGACGTCTGCCGGATCCTCCCGAGATGCATCGCGCTCTTCGATGGCTGATTTTGAAGCGCTCGCCCAAATCCCGGCATTTAGAACCAAAAATTTAGCCATCTGCTCAAAATACGACCGTGCGATTATTCATTACAGGCTTAGCTGATCATATTGAACTCATTTCTTGATGTTTCTCTATATTTCAAGTTTCGATTCTGTGTCCCTTTAACGTTAGCAAAAAAGAAAAAGCGCGCGACATTTAAGGTACTGTTTCAGAATTTCCTGGTTTACGAACGTTTTGCTCTGGCCCTCCGGCCTAAGCTAGGAAAAGTGGTTGACTGGGAAGCGGGCTAAAGAAATATCTCCGTCTTTTCGTGCAGAAAAGCCAATGGCCAGAAAGCCCGTCATTTGCGTGCTTGGCCCGAGGACAGAGGCCACGACGGTTGGTCCAAAGGACGGAGTGTGCGATTTCATCTTCTTCGACTCCCTCTACGCCACAGGAAGGGGCACCTTCTACGACATGTCGCCAGCGCCCTTCAAATGGTTTACAGAATTCGCCGAAAGCAACAAACAAGGCTCGACGCAGTTTGGAGTGTCTGTAGATTTTAAGTAAGCATCATTTCAGTTCACTTCAGATGTTGCTCTCTCGCACGCGCCATTAGCTTGTTTGCCTGCTTAATAATAGTTTATGGGCCGATCAGGGTTATGTCGCACAGGTCTGGCCATTCGCAGGTGTAGCACGTACGCTGGTGATTTGACGAAGGACAAACAATACGAACGAAAAACGACGGTAATATACGTGTTCAGAATTTTATACAGACAGAAACTTCTAGAATCGACAAGCACTGTTGGAGCTGGAGTTTTCGGAGCGCGTCAATTGGATACTTGCTACAAAACCGTGACGCCACTTCCGCAAAATTGCAATCGGCGCGCTCCGCAAACTTTGGCCCTAACTTTTCGTTTGACGAGACTAGCGCCTCGGGAAGCAATTTGAAAACACAAAGTAAATAGCAGTTTAAAGGTCCATATTCCATTCAAAGCTTCCAATTTATTTTTGACCTGTCATCGACTATAGTAGCACAACTGCAAGTCACAATATTTTGTTTTTCTCGCAAAGTTATTGAAGTTTTAAATTTGTGGTATGAGAGGCAACGTTGAAAATGTGACATCAGATGTTGTAGTATTGGGCCATATGCGCCATTGCTGTTCTCGGCGGTTTACAGGAAGTCTGACGGTGAGAAATGAATGTTGGCCAAACACACGCGAACGAAAATAAAAATGCTAAAATTGCTGTTTATGTTAGGATGCCTGAATGACTTGCAAGTTATACATAGCGTATTAATAATAATAATAATAATAATATTAATATTATTTTATTCAGTTTTTATTATTTTTATTATTATTATTATTATTATTATTGTTATTATTATTATTATCATTATACATGTGATGTCACCTACTGGAGGCGCGGGAAAGTTTCAATGTCGGTTTTGGCGACCTTTATTTGCCCAAAGCATTCGTATTCCGAGTATGTGTTCCACTTGGTTAGTTCAAAAACAGCCAGAACTCCCCTTTAAAAAGATTGCGGAAGGGATGAGGGTTCGTTTATGCCTGCAGTTCTGGTTCAATTAATAATTTATGCTATTATACACGCGCTTTACTTCTCCAAAAACAGGAAGATTGATCACGTTAGTGAAACGCCATTATGGGCAACCTTGATAGGCCTCCTTACAGAAACCAACGAAAACGGAATATTATGATTGCGATGACCTTTCTAGATAAAAGCGACACCAACCGGCGAAAGCTCTAACTGCGACTACTGCCCGAAAGCAAAAATGCGCTACCTCTCCTCTTTGGCCATTCATTCGAGTCGTGGTGGAGGGAAAAGTAAGGTAGCCAAATCCACTTCCGGATGAAAATCATAGTCTTACCTTTTGCCGCAACGTGAGAAGAGCCTCTATATAAAAAAATAGTTATGTTTTATGTTTGTTTTTTATTTCCAGTGCGTTTTTGCAGTAATTAATTTGTCATAATATAACTTTTATTAAAAAAATTAGTAGCGTGGTTTACTTAGGCAGTAGCAGTGTTCTATGAATAGTTCTGCTCTTGAAACACAAAGAAATTCAAGTATCATTACGGAAAACCAAAGCTGTTTTAGCTTCACGCGGCCAATCCTCTACGTCAGGGGTCTTCAAACACCGGCCCGCAGGCCTTATCTGTGTGTGCGTATTGCCGTTTGCTCGCGGAGTAAAAGCGTGGAACAAATCCAGGGACCCGATTGGCCTATTTGAGCGTACCGCTTTTTCACAAGCAGGAGACGACAACGACACTTTCGCTCGCGTTTTTTGTCTTTTGCGATAAGAAGATGGCTCTCGCCGACGACGTTGGCGAGGTCGCCATTTTCGGAGGTGCAGTGGGGGACGGCGGGGCGTATGAGTGGGGCGCGTCTTAACCCATCAGGCCCCCCTCGTCCACGCCGCTTAGCAACGACAGTCTGCGGCGGCACATTACAAGGCGACACGGGGGCGCAGTTTACAATACATATTGCCACGCGCGTCTCCGAGCAAGCGCGCCCGTGGCCGAGTGGCTTGGCTCCCACGCGAAGGGCCGAGGTTCGATGCCTGGCCGCGGATGCACCTTTTTTGTTGTTTCTGTAAATGTCAGTGTCATAGTAAAGTTCAGAACCCTGTTGCTTGTTCGAGGTCCGAATGTTCTACGCGCGGAACCTTCTAAGCCGATTGCTCCAGAACACCCGTGCGTGTACATAAGGAAGTCCGTCTGGTGAGCTGCAGTTTCGCCGAGATAGACGTCTGTGACGCTAATATTCTTCGATTTTGTAAGGGCACAAGTTCGCCCCATTCAACGTTCAGTATCTCCAGTTAGTCGCCGCCTCATAATTGGTCATTCGTGACATTTTGGTGAAGGTGCTGGGTATCGTATTTTATGCCAGTGAAACATACCCCTCAGAAGATTTGAAGGGCTTGATCTTTTTCAAGTACCGGAAAAGTAAGCCCCATCGACCAACCGGAAACCCGAGCCAGCCGCCAGCCGCCGCAACCAAGGCCAGCCTTCCAAGTTCGGTCAACTGTCAGAGCAGCCGATGAAGACAAAGACGCCGCCGATGGAGTACGAGTCGCCGCAGGCACCAGCTGGCCTTTCTCGTCATTTACCTGTCCTTTGCGCCTCGTTCACAGGCACCGTTTTACGGCAAGATTGACGACGACGTTAGACTGGCTCAACCAGTAGGACAAAGTGGCGCGACACAACAACAGGACACAAGAACAGCGCCTGAAGAGCCTCTACTTTGCATTAGAGGGCACCGCTAAGCGCTGGCTCGATAACCCCGAGCCAACGTTAACATCGTGGGATATCTGCAGGAGTTAGTTGCTGCAGACGTTCACCACTCCACACCGAACGGGGAAGGCAGATGACCTTCTTCAAATACGAACCCATGGCCTCAACAAAACAGCCACGAGCTTCGTTGAAGACGTCTTGCGGCTGAGCAGCCGCTCCGACCCACAAGCAACAGACGGCAAGAAGCTGCGGATCCTCATCCGCAACGTGAGAGAGTATATCTTTGGAACCCTCGCTCGCAACCCGCCGTCGACCGTCGAAGCCTTCGTCACTAAAGCAACGAACATGGAGAGCGCTTTCCAAGCGCGCGCTTCTCATTACCAGCGACATCCAGGCGTCGCCGCATCCACACTGTTTAGCGGCAAAATCGCCCCTGTTACCCCGGACATCCATGAAAGTATCCGGGACGTCGTCCGGGAGGAACAAAAAAGGTTGCTGTCAGCCGCTAGGCGTCCAGCAACCCTCTCTATCGCCGAGCTTTTGCGTGAGGAAGTCCAACGGGCGGTCCAACCCGAAGTTCTCATCAACACGACGACGCAAAAAGAAGCGACTTTGAGCTACACCTCTACGGCCACTCCAGATATTTTTGTCGATGTAATGGCAGACTGAAGTCGATGAACGCGATTGCGAAAAATTGCCTTCGTCAGTCTCGACGGACTGTACGAGTTCAAAGGACGCCGTTCGAACTTTGTACAGCACCAGCACACTTCCTGCGAGTCAAGGACATCGTGCTGGCAGGTGTGAAATGTCAAAGATAACTCGTCTACCTCGACGATGTCATAGTATTTTCACGGGATTTCGACGAACACCTGAAACTACTTTGTGCCGTACTTCAAGCCATCAAGACCACCGGCCTGCCACTCAAGCCTACAAAGTGTCGGTTCGCTTATAGTGAACTAAAGCTACTTGGACACGTCGTGAACAAGAAACGTGTTCGCCCTGATCCCGGAAGACGTGCGCCAAAGCTGCGTTCACACGGCCATCTGAGAAGAAGGGCGTGAGAAGATTTCTCGGAGTTTATATCCAATACAGGCGGTTTGTTCGGGACTTCGCAAAACTGTCCGCACTGCTGACGCACCTCTCGAAGGAAAGAGTTTAGTAGACAAAATAACACCAGTGGTCATTCGATGAGCTCAAACGAAGACTCCAGACGCCCCGATTTCTGGCAATTCGACCAGTTCGCTGAAACAGAGATCCAAACGCCCACCAATAACACCGGACTTGGCGCAGCACTAGTACAAAGACAGGAGGGGCAAGAGCGAGTCATCCTCTGACGCAAGTCGGACGCTGCCTAACGTAGAGAGGCTCGCTAATCTGAAGGACCCCTCCCGACGCTTCACCCGGTGGAGCCTACGACTGGAGGAGTTCGACATGAAAGTGGTGTACAAGTCCGGCCGGAAGCGCAATGACGCCAGTTGCCTATCAAGGGCCCCCGCCGAGGACTGTCCTGCCGGCACTGAAGACGACGACGATGTGCGTTTCCTCGGCGATCTGGATGTCAGTGACAAAGGAGCACTCCAACCAGACGAAAATGAAGTACGAGCACTTATCGAGCACCTAACTCCTAGAGGGGCAAGGGAGTATTTTCCCCCAAGCTTACTACGAATCCTGCCCGTCTTTTCCATTCGACAAGGGATGATGTGCAAGAAGAACATCGGCGACAAGAACAAGGCGTGGCTGTTGGTTATTCCTTACAGCATTCGAGAAAAATCTTCCAAGAATATCATGACGACCCGACGGCGAGGCACCTGGGATACAACAGGACAATTTCCAGATTTCGTAAAAAATACTGCTGTTCCAAACTGCGGAAGACCGCTCATCTCTACACTCGATCATGCCGCGAATGCCAACGACGCAAGAAACCACCAACGAAGCTATCGGCACTTCTTCAGCCGATGCCACCGCCAACTTTCCCGTTTCAAGAGATCGGAATGGACTTGCTTGGAATGGTCCCACCATCGTTGTAAGAGAACCAGTGGATAATCACCGCCACGTAATATTTTACACAATACGCTCGAAACCAAAGCCTTCTATCGGGAACTGCGGTTGAAGTCGTGACGTTTTTCATCGAGTCCATCGTCTTTAGGCACACGCTTCCTAGGTTTTAATTACAGACCGCGGGTCGCCCTTTATGGCGCAGCTGACGCAAGAAATTTTCCGTCCCAGCCACACCAGGCGTCGTCGCACCACGGCTTACAACCTGTAGACCTCTACTCAACAAGACCATCGCCAACATGATCTCCACGTACTTCGGTGTAGAGCACAAGACGTGAAACGAAGTGTTATCTTACGTCACGTATACGTACAACACGGCCGTTCAAGAGACCACCGGGGTGACACCATTTTAACTGGTTCATGGTCGCAAAGTAATGAGATGATGTACTCTATGTTTCCCCGCGGACCAACTGTCGACAGAAGCAACGACGCCAAAATGGTACCCAACAGGCAGGAGTCCGCCAGCTCTCGAGACTCCGGACTCAAGCCCAACGACGTGTTGATGCTGGACCCTACAACCTTCGTCGTCGACACGTCCACTTCCAGCCCGGAGACACTCTGTGGTGCGGACACCGAATCGCCGTCGCGGTCTCAGCGAGAAACTCCTGTAACGGTACGTCGGACCTTACAAGGTACTTCGTCAACTCGGAGATCTGAACTAAACCCGACGGAGCATAACATCATCACGCTGCCTACTACGACATGAAGTCTTCCACGTCGTGCGCCTGAAGCAGTACTACGCTCGATAGGACTGCGTTTTACTAGCCTCCGTATTTTCCCATTTTTTGTTTGTTTTGCTCGGTTTTGTTTCCTTGCACGTCACATCGAGATGATGCTTTTTTCAAGGGGGGATTAATGCCACAAGCGTCTCCGAGCAAGCGCGTCCGTGGCCAAATTGTTATCGTGCTTGGCTCCCACGGAAAAGGCTGAGATACGATGCCAGGCCGGGGATGCACCTTTTTGTTTCTGTAAATATCGCGTTCTGCTAAATTCGAAAACCCTGTCGCTTGTTCGAGGGCCGAATATTCTACGCGCTGAACCTCCCACCGAACCTCCTACGCCGAGAAAGGAACGCCGCGCGAGCTCATTCGATCGCAGTGCCTGCGTCGCGCCCTCAGATTCTACCCGAATCCTCCGGAAATCGTCACCATACACCAGAGTCCTCTTGCTGCGACATTTTCGGCAAGCGCACAACCCTATCATAAATACCATGAGGAGTTTTCTTGATGGTCGGTCGTATTTTGGGACATTGATAGCCTGATGGTGTGATGGTTCGATGGCTTTTCAAAGTTGAATTCTTTTTTCAAAGATGATTCAAAGTTGAATTTTTAAACCGCAACAACAAAACGGAAGACAAATGCGCTTAATCCACTCACTACTTTCGAGACTCCATTACGAGCAGCAACTTCATCGGTGTCCGTTCAGTGTCTGTCTACACTCTGTCGCCGCCGTCCATGTTGGGCATGACGGCGTCGTGTGACAACGTGCAATACAATAAGCCTCGTCACTCTGAGAATGCGGTAAGCCTCGTATTACTGCATTCGTGGCTCTGTCGACGTTTTTCCTCGCAAACATTTTGTTCACAGTGCACGAACGCCTGTAAATGAATTTCCTATCAAGCAAAGTATGTTTTTTGGCACGTTCTCTACCACTGAAATCGTAAGCATGATATACTTGACATGCAAAGCGGATCGACGTATTGTCTTACCAACGGGCAATGAAAGAATTTAATACAAAACTATGGTTGCAAAAACATATCTGGGTCTATAAGAGAGTGTCTTCGTTACCTTTCAAGTATCCTAGGAAAATCGTTGAGGCGGATTATTACGGATTGAGCACCCTGTTATCGAGCCACGCCACTGTCAGCTTTTCGCATGGAATGTAATTCACGCAATCACGACAAGTTGAGATCATTGGTTGTCACGGAAATCGTGGAGAGGAAAATCGAAGTGCCGAAGCGGACGATGTGAGCGGGAGAGCAGCGGGACAGCGAAATCCACTGGATAGCTGGGGCCATGAGTACAGAAAACTTTTGGTAGAGCGAGGACTGTAGAGAATATGCGTAAAACACGCTCTTTATCAATATTAGAAATACAAAAAAACATTGATTTTAGCCATCAGTACGATATTGTATTTTGATTCTCTTCTCTATTTCGACCGCTATTGACGAGAGTTCGCCTTTAGCAGCCGCAAAGGAGTAGCGGGAACTCGGGTTCAGGAAATGGACCTTTACGCTAAATGCCATTTGAGTTACCGTGTGGCACTGCTTAAATGAAATTGACACTAAGGGTCCTTTGGCGCAAAGCTCCTTTTAGGTGCCCGTCTGACAGGGGTATAAGCCTTTTACAGAAGCTGGTCGCTCAGTTTTTTTTGCCGTCAACGAGCGCAAACTAAATGCGCAACAACGAACGGACGTTCAGTGTCGGCCTCCTGTCCCATGTGTGAGATCTATCTTCTTTAGCAGCTGGGTATGCGCATCATGGCCTCGCAGTTCTTTGTTGCGACTCTTCATCCGTGCAACTTCCGAAGCATCCTGCGAGAAACAAAGACGCCGGTTACGACACCATTACTGTGCTCAGGATTTCTAAACGGCGTCGGATGTTGGTTGCGCGTTCGTGGATTTCGCTAAACCTTCTACTGACAGTGTTTATGTGTCCGTGTAGTGCACCTGCTTGGTTTTATTAGGTGAACTACCGTACATCTCAGGAATTTACCCAACGGCATTGTGAGTACCTTTAAAGATATTTTTAGCGACGAAGAATTCGGTTGTCCCCATTTGGTTTGATCGCTTTCGTCTGCAGATGGTTGCGCCTGAATTTGAACAAACGTTGGTTCTCATCGTCGTTTTCAGTTACAACATGCATGTAAAGATCAATCAAATAAATTTCCAATAACGTTTTAAACTGCATTTTTGATCTATTGTTCACAGTCATTTGGGCGTTTACAGGGTTTACGGGCTGAGGGATTTGAAAGCGTGAGGGTCTAACCGGCTGAAGGGCATTGAAGGGCTGAAGGGGTTTGATCGGCTAAAGTAGTTTGAAGGGCTGAGAGGGTCTCATAACACATCAGGGCTGAAGTGTTTTTTGTCAAAAAACACTTAGCCCTTTAAAAAAATTCAACACTTAAAAATAATGCTGTACGACCACCTCAGAGTGCCGAACCAAGAATGGGTTCTTAAGGACTAGGGGTGCTAACTGCCTACTAAGTAACCTCCCACTTCCCTCTGCCACAAGTCTCTCTTGGTCAGGATGGCCCTGAGCGGACATCCAACTTTGAGCGTCTTAGCAGTGAAAAATACACTAAGGCTCAGCTTGTTGTTCAATTGAACCTTTTTGCCAAGCTGGTCAATTCGAGGTTTTGACACATTTCTTTGGCTGCTCCTTTGATTTTGTTGAGCGACACATTTTTCACCTGACTGAAATTCTTAGCGATGGTTCCGCTTGACTTGTCC